>OMOT01018478.1:1354-27171 GCA_900312575.1 Acanthochaenus luetkenii | reverse complement strand
CACATGGGAGATCTGTCACTCGGCCGTTGCGTCGTACATTCACACCAGTCACCTCTCCCCGCGGAGACATGTCCCAGCATTCCTTTGTCAGTGCGGCTCCTGTCTGCTGACCCGTGCTTTCTCTACCAGGGAGCGTGCAGTGAAAGCTGTGATTGAAAGGTTGTCAGATAAATATGACAAGGTGTTTGTTTCCCTCCCCGCAGCCCTGTCTTATTGACTGCCACTGATTCTCAACGCCAGGCTGCCCTGCACCTCTTGTCAGGCAAACCAAGTTCCCAAAGCACTCTGCCAAATCAATAGCTGCTCTGTTAAAACATTTCCTCGGAGAGTCAAGCCAGTGGCCTATGTCCAGCGCTGCCTTGAGCTCTGTGTGGGACCACAACCTGCTGTTTTTAAGACGTACACTACTTCCTTGGACGCACAAAACATTGTATCAACTACGTGGATTAATTCTCCGAGTGACCGTGACTAAATGCAAGTTTACTCTCAAGGTAATCTGGAATGCTTCCAAATAAATAAATAATCTCTGTTTTCATTATTGTTGGTTTTAAAGGAAGACGATGATGAGCTGCAAATGCTGGCCAGTCTAAAGCGGCAGCAGGAGGAAGAGGAACGTGGAACCTCGGGCCTCAGTGTATCTCAGATCAACCAGTGTAACGTCAACATCAGTATGAGCAGTGATGACGCCTCTACCTGGACCCACGTCCCCACGGTATGTACCATCCTACTCCGATTGCTACTCCAAAACAGACCTTTTATTGTTTAGTCTTCACTTACACTCTCACACATTTTTAGCGGGTTGTCCCTCTTTCTCTCTACCCTCTCAGACAATCGGTCTGCCCCTGGTTCATCCACGCTCTTGCTAATTTCCATTTCAAGCACCCAACTTATGTCACCATGAAGTGGTAATGCACGTCTTTCTCTGGTGTATTCTCTGCGCCAGAAAGATAATGAAGATAGAAACACGTTCATTGGCCTGCTACATCTTTTAGAAGTACACTGGCACAATACCCTTGGTCCCCCATGACTCAAAATTATTTAGGTCATTTGAAATTATCCCCAGGGGTCTTTTTAAAATACAAAGATCGTGTCGTTTTCTTCTGGCTATTGAAGGTCATTTAGATCTGTGGGACCATTAGCATAAGTGCATTGAGAACATTGCCCTGCCTGGCCCTGCAGAGCCCTCAGTAGGATCTCCAGTGAATACAATCATTATAGATATAGGACTATTACCATCTCTGTTCATATGGGTAATCTGCTAATACACTGATACTCAAGCAGAGCACAATGAAGAGCAGCCTCACCACAGCGATTATCATTTGATGCTCTCTTTTATGAACAGGTAATGATGTGGCCACCGATAAAGAGATGTATCTTTAGGCCGTATGTGCAGCTTTCCACAAGGATAGTACAAGGTGTCAATGAGACTTGATCAAACAGGCCCATTCCCCGTTCACCTTGTAGTGCTGTAGTTAGAATATGGTAGCTGCCGTGCTGCTCAGAATTCTAACTGCATGTGGCAACAGCACCACCATCAGCATATCAAGGAAATGTTTAGCACGTTTTTACCATAAAGTTAAAAAACGAACAAAACCAACCCTAAAACAAATGTTTGAAATAGCAATGTAGTATCCTTTAATTTAAAATGACGTGTCTCCCAAAGTCAGAAACAAGAGAGCAAACGCCTAATTATCACCTGATGACGTGATATGATGTCATTGTTCACTCTAGCTTTGGAAAGTATTTGCTTATGTTCACAAATATTGATTCATGAGTTTAAATCAATCTGGCCCCGCTCCATACTCCATACACCACAAGTACTATCTGTACATCTCTTCAGACTCATGGTTCTCTACCATTCTCGTCACCCTGCGTCCGTGTTCTGAGCTCTGCTGCCCCCAAGTTGCCTGTTCTGAGCTAGCCAACTACAATAATATTGTCATACTCCGGCGTGTTTACTCTCTCATGGCGGATTGCGGATTGCCTTGCTCACAGTTGAAGGAGATATTCCGGTCTCCAGCCATGAAGAAGCAGCTATGGACTGATTCCCTCCTCCACTGCCATGAGTGCAAGAACATTTATGAGCAGTAGCTGAATGCTCTGAGGAGGCTCCTGGGTGGAGGAGGTGTGGAGCTCCAGCCCGGTTTCCCACGACCATCCTCTGAGACGGTATATCTCCTGTCAGCTGGGAAAAACAGCCTCCCCTGAAACATGAAGCTCAGATCTCATGCTTCACCCCCTGGACCGAAGTGGTTATGGGGGCTAAAATCACTATGTCTGATGCTGGTTCTCCTCCACTGGAAATGACAACCCATTTCTGGCTCCTGGACGCCCATGATGGAGACCCTCCTGCCGCAGGACTAACTGCGCCCACGCTGGGGCTGATCCTGGACCTGCTGTTGCCATTCTTGCTGCTCTCACTGCTGCTGCTTCTGTCCCTGCCGCCGCTGCCCTGTTCCTGTTTTTGTTGCTGCTGTTGCTACTCCCAGTCCAGATGCCTCTGCTACTGCTGGTGACTCTATATTGCCAGCCATTTAGATCCATCAGTCAGCACCCAGAGGAGGGCGTGCCAGACCTGTGACACACACACCTCTACCCGGGCGGACCCTCCGCCTCCTCCATCAATCCTCATCCGGGGAGCTCTATTGTACGGGACATCAGGGTTAGATTGCGAGATATCTACTGTGTCTCAGGAGCTTGTGTTTCTGACATGCTGCCGCAAGTACCAACCACAATCAAACATCACCCAGAGTGCTCTACAGTCATTGTTCACATTGGTAGCAACGGCACCAAAGAAAAGGTTCTAAGGGAGAACTTTAGCCATCTTTTAGGCAGCCTGACCTCTACAGGGAAGATTAATTTCTTAATTGCGGGCCTAATTCCCACACTAGGCCTCGGCTGTGACCGCTTCACTTGTTCTACAAAAGAGATGGGCTGCACCCCAGTCTAAAGGGAGCACAGATGCTCTCTGCAAACATGGCCCTCCTTATGGCTTGGCAGCCTCAAATCGTTAAACGAGACACTCCTCGCCCCCACAAGGTAATACTCTGGTGATTTTGAGCGTCAACATTTTTGAGAAATTTCAATCAGGATTTAGATCACTTCACGGCACAGGGACTGCTCTGCTCAAAGTAACTAATGACCTTCTATTAGCAGCAGATGCAGGTGATTATTCTGTCAGACCTAAGTGCTGCCTTTATTGCCAGTTGATCATGCAACATTAATTGACCATCTGAGGCACTGAGTTGGTATTACAGATACAGCACTGAACTGTTTCAGCTCTTACCTTTTTTTCTTTTTGGTATCCCCCGGCTCCACTATATTAATCCAAAATAAATTAGGGTAGCCTTTCTTCAAATGTGAATCCAGTGGCCAGAAATGTAGGGGTGTATTTTGACAGCAACCTGAGCTTTGACACGCAGGTGAAGAAGATAATGCACTCCTGTTTCTTTCAGCTGAGAAAAATGTCCAAAATTAAACCCTTCTTATCTTCTACTGACTAGACTACTGCAACTCCCTCTATTCCTGCCTCAGTTAAACAGGGATTTAATAGGTGCCAAACGTAGAGACCACATTACTCCAATCCTTGCTTCCCTACACTTGATGACTTGGTCTGGCACCTAGCTAAATGTCAGACCTTTTAACCACATTTGAGCCAGAACGCTGCCCGAGATCCTTGGGCAGAGTTCTGGCCGTTCCTCTGTCTAAGCTGAAATGAAAAGATGATTGAGCATTTGCCATTAGAGCCCCTACGCTCTAGAAGCCTGCCCAAGGAAATTAGGCTAGCACAGTCAGTGTCTTTTTTCAAGACACACTTATATAGACTTGCTTTTAAATGAGTTGCTCTTCTTTTTAATTGTGTTTTGTTAGCCTTTCTTCTCTACCACTGTTTGTGTATTGTGCTTTGTTTCTCTCACTCTCAGTAAAGCACTTTATAAACTCTGATTTAAGAAAAGTGCTAAATATGTAAGTGTTTAAGTATAAGTATTATCATAAGCAGTAGTAGTATTAATATTATAAAGTCCTTGCGATAACATGCCATTACTTTCTTGGGCATATTCCTTTTAAGTACTTAAGTCATGAGTATACGAAGACATTTTAACACAACTTGTTCCCATAGTGTTCTACATCACTAACTGTACCCTATTTTATTGATCCAGCCAACTAATCAGGGTCACCACTATCAGAAGGAAATGAACCCCCTCCAGCACTCAAACCCCAGGTAAGCATTCGCCATACACCTTTAGTAGGAACACTTTGCTGAGCCCAGACTTAGGAAATATATTTGAAAATGTATACCACAAGTAAGACATAGATATGACCATAGTCATAGGGCAGAAACATGTGCTATGCTTAGTGATACCACACATTTGTGGTGCAAGTCAGACGATAAATATTGTTGGGATCTACACACCTCATTGCCATGGGTATCAGGTTGATATTAACCAGGTCTTGGCCAGTAGCAAGCCATATATATTAGATATATTGCCTGTTAAAAATACCCTTGTTTAGCCTGTAGTTGTATTTGACTGCATATCAGTGAAAGCCACCCTGAAATTCATAATCAGATGGTATTAAGTGCAGTATTAAGACTAAATGTCAGCTGTCAGATTGCTGTGTGGACTGGTGCTTATCTCCCTCCTATCACCTACAGGCGAGCACAAATCAACAAATGAGTGTGTGCCAGTTAGTTAGTTTTCATTTTCAGAATACAAATCATTTTTCATCTATTGCTGCGCTAGACAAATTGGGAGACTGCGGAATTTGAGTGAGGGAGAATTGAGAGAATAGGCTGACAGCCCTTTTGAGCTGGCTGCTTCTGTGTCTTTTCATTCTCTCAATTCAGCCTGTTATGCAAAGCCTTTCTGTTTTATCCTTAGAATAGGCCTACTTTTGTTGTCAAATTGTTTTGTACAAGACACTTGATCCAGCAAAAGTAGATTTTAGCACAACCTCTGCTAGATATAAAGACCATTTAAATCTTGAAATAATAAAAATAATTGCAACAATAATAATAATAATATAATAATACTGATACTCATACTCATATTTATAATCATAATACTAATACTAATAGTAATAATAAAAGTCATAATAAACGCATACTCATAGTCCTAATCGTCATCAAATAAATAAATAAATATGGGGCAATAAGAGTACATTTAATGAAAGCCAAATATTATAGGAAAGGATCTCCCTTATGGACAAGGTGAGAAGCTCAGTCATCCGAGCCGCTGCTCCTTTGTGTCGAAAAGAGCCAGTTGAGGTGGTTCGGGCATCTTGTCAGGAAGCCACCTGGTCGCCTCCCTAGGGACGTTTTCCCGGCACATCCAGCTGGGAGGAGACCACGGGGCAGACCGAGTACTAGGTGGAGGGATTATATGGGCGGCACGGTGGCGCAGTGGTTAGCACTGTCACCTCACAGCAAGAAGGTCCTGGGTTCAAATCTCGCCTGGCCCTTTCTGTGTGGAGTTTGCATGTTCTCCTCGTGTTCGCGTGGGTTTCCTCCGGGTGCTCCGGTTTCCTCCCACAGTCAAAGACATGCAAATATATGTGTTTGTGTGTAGTATGGTGCATGGTGTGATGTACTATGTATATGATGCATGCAATGTATACTTGTATGGGGGTGGCAGTAGCTCAGGAGGTAGAGTTCCCGCCCCACAACTGCAAGGTCGGCTGGTTCAAGTCCCGGGAAAAATAATCTGTCGTAGTGTCCTTGAGCAAGACACCTAACCCCAAATTGCTCCCGTTGAGCAGGTTGGTACCTTGCATGGCTGCCTCCGCCAACGGTATGACATGTAAGTCGCTTTGGATAAAAGCTGCTAAATGCTGTAAGGTAATGTAATGTAATGTCTCCATGCTGGCCTGGGAACGCCTTGGGATCCAGCCAGGGAAAGGGACGTTTGGGGCCTCCTGCTGGAGCTGCTACCTCCGCAACCCAACTTCGGATAAGCGGTTAAAGATAGATGGATGGATGGATGGATCTTCATTTTTTTCCACCTTCAATAACATTGATAAATATATCTGTCATTCCTGGAAGAGGAAAAACTATTTTAATATTTGAGAACATATATCCAATATCAAGCAAACTTTACTCTGGTCACGTACAACCCACAGCTAAATGGAACAAGTTCATGTCCACTCTCTGGGGCTTATCAAAAGTAATTCTGGGAAACGTAGGAAACTACTAACTGAAGTAGAAGTAGGCTAGACGAGGCAGACTGAGGGAAAGTGGGTGCAACCAAAAGGTAAATTACAACACAAAATAACTCCTGGAATGTATTGAACACCACAGATTGATGATATATAACAGTGTAAGTTAGTTCCATGGGTGGAATTTTCCTATTAGGCAGGTTAACAGGGCATTTCAGTAGTCAAGGCGAGATTAAATAAAAGTACGAATAATCCTCTCTGAATTTAAGATAGATCTCAATTTTGCAATACTCCTGAGATGGAAAAAACCATGACTGAACAAGCTTTTTGGTATGTTGCTCAAAGTTAAGGCTCGGGTCAAATAGGACTCCTTATGTTGAATTAGAGGACCAGGTAGAATGAAACTTCTGCTGAAATAGCTTCAACACTGTCATTAATAATGCAAGATCAGATTAATAGAATTATACAGCACATATTACAGTTCCGTTTGTACACAACATTAAACAGAAGTGTGCTTGTAATTGTATATGGTACATATTAAGATACATACAGTATAAAACACATATAGGCATATATCACACACTTCCAATCAACAGTGATAATATGCGACTCAATTCTGGGTACGAGTGAATGCTGGGTTTATAAGCACTGTGTTTCCATGTCAAGGTCGAAGCGTGCCAGTGTCTGGCTGGATCTGGTTCTCCACGGAGGTTTCTGGAGACTGACCCTCTTTAGAGAAGCTGTCATCCTCCTCTCCTCCCCTCCCGTTTCCCCCCTTGCAAGACCCAGCATCCCAGGGCCGTGTTTAGCCTGCTATATTAGGGTGGGCTGGTAGAAATAATAGGTGGGCAACTTGGGCGGTAGGTAGCCCAGAGGTTAGAGAAGCGGACTAGTCGCCTGAAGGTTGCCAGTTTGAATCCCTGGCCATATGGCAAAATAATCCGCTGGCAACCGGAGGTTTGTCAGAGTCAAGATCAGCTGCAAGCTCCTGCCATTGTGCCCCCAGGCCTCTGCAGCTCATGGCTGTGTGTTTGTGTATGGGGTATTTGGATGAGCGACGAGAAGAGGGCGAGCATCGTAGCTTTCAACATGGAGACTTTTCACTGCACGTCCCCATTTCATTCTGGGTATACGCAGCGATGTGGCATGTTACAAAGGAAAACAAAGGGATTGCGTCATAGTTCCGCCACTTCAATTATGCAGCCATCTCCTCCAACATTTTTGATTTATTGATGAAAAGCAAGGCAGCCTGGCGTGAACATGTGTAGATTTCCATGTCTTTGAATGTTTTCTTAAGTACATTTTTGTATTACACTGATTGAAAATTAAATGAGTTGCTCCCTAATAACTGTAGCAGACAAGCAGTAAAAAACAAACGTTCCTTTCCACCCCTTGGCCTCACACAGCACTACAGCATTTGCAGCTGCACTACTGAAATTAGACTTAGAAGCAACCCTTGATTTACATATTGAAGAGCAGCTGCACTGGATTTGTAGTTCTTTTTCCAATCCTGTTCTTTTATGCAGTGCATCCTGAGACACCCTTAAAGTGAATTACATCATGGTGTTCTTGAAAAACTACCAGGACGCCCCTGGTACCACTGCGAGGCTCCCCAGTTGTTTGGAGTTTTCTTGACAGCTAAAATGCTGCTGTTGATGTGCTTCAAGTTTGCAGTGCTTTTCTAACACTTTTAACACGTTTCCTTGTGTGTGATATTTGTGTCTGCCTCTGGCTGGCATACCAGATGTGAATCCCCAGAGCAGGCTATCATAGAGACCTTGAGTGGCAGTTTTACTGTTGCAGAACAAAAAGAGAGAATCTATTTTTAACATAAATACAACTGCCAGGGTAGTAACACTAGAGTTGCCTGGATACAATTTCATTGGGAGATGTTTAAGAGCTTAACTCCATTATAATTCACTACTGTGCAGAAACATAGTGCACTTCGCTCGGTGTCAAGTTAAATCAAACTAATGTATTCCCTTCATCACAGGTTCTCCTATATAATGACTTTATAAAATGACTTTAAAATCTAACAATTCAATCTGTCTTGCCAAATCCCACTCAACAATGTGGGGCCCCTGGAGGTGCTGCAGCAGAGACCGTTTTCCTTGAAAATAGCTTCCATTAAATGTGTACTATGTCCCTGCAAACCGTGGAGTCAAAGGGGAGTTAAGAGTGCGGTACACGGCTCTGTGAAAAAGAAAGGAAATGGAATATATCAGAGTTTTGCCTCAATGGGGATAATGTATCTCTAAAAGACATAAAGCTAGAGAGTGGAGACTTTTCTCATTCGTGTTTATATAAGGCTAAAATTGAAAAGATCTGATAAAATATGAATTTGGTGTATTTGTAACTGCTGTTTTTGCAACATTTTGAGATTTTGATGCAAATTAATTTAACCCATGGTAAACATAGCACTTAATGCTATGTATGGGCATGTATAGGCTATTGTTCAGTTGGAAAAGTAGCATTTTCCCCTTTTCTATCATTATTTCATACTATTGTTGACAACTGTGTTGACCTTTGACATAATGTGGAGGCAGTTCTGGTAATCTCTGAGCTCTTGTCTCCAGCTTTTACAAAAATTGGAGAAAGGCATTTGATCCCCACCAAGAGACAAGATCATAGCACCCCAACTATAGCATTTAGTTTTACACTGGGTACATATAAAAATATTTTTTTTCATGCATGCTTGTTATAACTTGTCTTTTAACCACCTATGAACTGCAATGTCCTGCTGGCCATTTCAAATTGTGTTTGGGCTTTAGTATGGTTTGAATGTTGTCTGTTGAAACTGTTAGTAGCATATTGGTATTTTGTACACACTGCATACCGTACACTCAGTAAACATACTATAGGTAATAACAGTATACAAACTATGGATGGTACATACTGTTAGGTTAGTGAATGTACTTAACAGTTTTCAGACAGAGTGAGAGTATCAATCATTGCAGCACTATTGCCCTATAGCAATTTAATCTACAGAAGACGGGTCTGGTTCCTCATAAGCTTGCTATAATGTGCTCTCATGAAACATTTTGTCCAGAGGCAAAGTAGGTAAACGGACAATTGCACTTTTGAAATATAGCACAATAATATGAACATGAATTCTAAAACATATGGCTGTCTACAGTGCTTCAGAGTAATAATTCATCATCCAGTGTTTAACACCCTTTTTTATCTTGCTCTAAACTGTCCTTCCATACTAAAATAGAATTGTTTATCTGAACTGAAACTGGTGTACTGGAAAAAAGATTGACGCACAGAGGTAACCTGTGCGGTTCTCAGGCAGTGAGGGTAAACTCATTTAGAGAGAGAGAGAAAGTCCTGCATCATTACACAGTATTACGGAAGCCCTGAACCTACCCACCCCGACAACCATGGGCAAGGTTGAGCCCCCTACCCTGGGCCAGAACGTGGACACGTGGAAGTCACAGCTTGTGTCAGAATCTAATAAATGATCCTCCAGCACAAGCCTGTGAGGCCGAGACAGTGTGTGGCTCCAGGACAGCGGAAGCTTGGATGGGCTTGGCTTTTTCAGGAGAGCAAGCGACAGTGGGGAGTTGATTTGTTTAGACGCCATGCACAGATCATTTGATATGCTACCTACAGCAGTTAGGGTGGTGAGCGTAATGGCGATGCGTTGTCATGACTGTGTTCCTCTGCGATCTTTTCCCCAGGGAGTGGATGGATGTGCTCAGCCCTCCCATTATCCCTCCCAGCCAGCAGAGGAGGTCAGGCAACACATGGCACCATCACAAAGAGCTAGTCGGAGGTAACCCCTAATTTTGCTCCTTTTGCCTCCAGTTGCCCCTCGGGAAGTCGGGAAGACAACAAAACAATCCAATGCCACGCTTGGCATGATGCGGCCCACCAATTGCGCATATGCATAGAATACGTACATCAGTGCTGTATCACATTGTACTAATAGAAACGTTCACGGACGTCAAAGGGTACCGAGGCGGAAATGTTAAGCTTCCTCCAAATATTGCACACGGTACGGTGGGTAAGCCTGTAAAACTGCATCTAATTAAGGGTAAAAGCCCCATGAGAGTGAAGCTCTCCGTCCTCCACATAACTCCATAGGTCAGAAGAGACATGCTCATTACAGGTCTGTACACCCTAGACACACTGACAAGGTTAATTGATGAAACCTTTTCAGTTTACAACATCATTTTCAAACCTCTTACACATTGTGTCTCATAATTAGTTTTCATTATCGTCGCGGAAGTTACCGATTAGATAAAATGTGCCTCCTGGAGCGCTCCATAACCTTTTTTGCCATTTAACTACCTGTCAATTTAACAGCCAAACTCTTGTGCTTTAGAGTGGTGAGATTACCATAGGGAAGCTTTTTACAGCTTCATAGTGTGGTAGTGTGTCTGGGTGTCTTAAGTCTTGATTGATGAGAGAGAAAATGGAAGCGGCGGAAAACGTTAAAGTCCACCTGGGTCTGAAGGTCACCCTCGAGACGTCTCCTTTTATTCCACCAATACGTCACAGAGCACAGTTATGTGGCTTGGCTTAGCTGCTGTACGCAGAAAGTATCATCATTGAAAAAACTTTTTTTTGTAAACATTTTCTATGCTTTACAAATGTCATTGATTCAAATTACTGTCACGCTGCTATCTATGCATGTTTGGAGCAATTGCTTGTACGTGTTGCAGATTGCCTACGAATGATTTCCCTGCATTTTACAGGAGGGGATGTGTCCGAGAACGAAGAGGAGAATGAGGACGAGTATTTGAATCTGCGCTATGATCCTTGCCTGAACTGCTACTTTGATCCGCTGACGGGGAAGTACTATGAACTAGCCTGACGAAGCTTATGAGGAGTGAAATGGTTCAAGAACGTTAGAAGCCTATCATATCGATCATTAACGTGTTTTCACGCTGACGCTTTAGTTCTTCTGTTGCCATTGGTAATGCCGGTGTAAGGCGGTGGGGAATAAAATCTTTTTTCTTCTTCTCTGAAATCGCAAGCCATTCCATTTACTTTTATAAACTATATATTTCTTGCATTCCTGCAAGACATGGGTTTGTCGCCCATTCACTTGCACTTTCTTAAGTGGTAGTTAGTGATTAATATGAAGGCTTTTATTTATTTGTATCCTGAAATTTCCTTTTAGAAAGAGGTTTTCTGCAATTTGTCATTTGATTTTGGCTTGATATGAAAGTGTTTATTATTTTGTTCTTTTTTTAAAAATGTAACATTATTTGAGTAAAAATTTCATTTAAATCGATAACATTGCAACAGCATTAAATGTAACATATTGCATTGCATGTGTTGTGTATGTATTGATTTACTATATACTGTATGAATATTTCAATTGGATTGAAATTGCTGTAGTGCTGATTTCTTGTCAGTTCTTTTCAGTTTATTTGGTTTTTGATATGTTTTGATATTCTACGCCTGTATGTGTGGAACTTGTATCACCAACATGCCTGTTCACAGTATATTGTAATACTGGACAACAACTTCATGAATGCTGTCCCCTTGTTTGTTTTTGATTCAAAGCACGTGTTCTAGAGCCCAGTTATATGCATCATTTCACAATATTTTGTAGTATACCAAAGTAAGGCACAGTAGCGTCACAACATCAAAAGCCATATCAGATTAGATATCAGAAGAATACACTTTCATCAGCTGGCCCTTGTTTTGCTGAATGTATTCATAGATGAGCCACAGCTAACTGGTTGAAACAGAAGCGTTTTCTGTACATTTAACCAGCAGTCCAAAAAAAAACCTCAAGATGGTTCTCATATATGCACCAAACTCTCAGTTGCACATCTGCTTTTTACAATCCCCCTTTCATACCTAAAGACCCTTTGTGCCCATGTTCCATCGACATCACGTGTACAATGATTGCATTAATTCGGGAACATGGCCAAGATTCGTGAAAGTATTATTATTCATTTTAAAACCACCTGATCATTAATCACATGTGGCAGCCAACTGGAATTCCCCTGATAAATATATAGGATCAAATGCATAGTACGGTTAGCTTAGTGTCCAGTGGAACGGACAACACAAGGAGGGACATAGTATATCAAAGAACGACCATCTAATGTACAAATAAATAAATACACGTTTTTAGCATGAAACATGATTTGGGTTGTTAGTATGTGTATTCTTAAATAGACTGACACGCCCATCAAAAGTTGTTCTAATCAATCCCTCCTTGTGATTTTGGCCGCTTGGTGGCGTCGTTTCACCAGCACCTCGGGATCATGTAGGACAGAAACATCACATTACTAATATGACATTAGTCATCTTTGTTTGAAACATTAGTGTCTCTCACGCTGGATATTCCGACGAAGAGCAACGTCGACACGATGTCGGGGGAAACACCGTGCAGCGTAGCCACAGGTGACAGCAACCAGGAAGTAAACAACGTACCCAACCCTAAGCCTATAGGCAGGAAACACGGTGATCAATAATTTGTATCTTTTCGCCTCGCCGACGTTTGACCCGATCGGGTTACTGAACGCTGTTGCAGGACGATGAGAACAGGTTAGCTTGGCTCTACGTTCTCAAGGATGTCAACTCAACAGGTAAGTGCCGAGTCATGCTAAGTGTGGGCCTGCTAAGTGTCGAGTCATCTGCACAAATGAACGTACGAAAGAAAAGCAACACGTGATCAGTGCGATCACGTCGAAGTTGCTGCCCGTATTCTTAGATTCACAGAAATGCAAATGTGTGTTTGATTGCGTCGGTGACATTGAATGTGTTGGTACGTGAAAAGCGTGTTGACATGTGTGTTGACATGTGTGTTGACATGTGCGCTTGTCTCGGAGGCAGAAACAGGTTCAGGTGTTGAGGTAAAAGGTCCAACACTAAATATACCTGTATGCTGTGGCCTAATGCAGCTGGAGTCACCGTTAGTTGTCCCCTCACACTGTAGTCGTTTGTTCCCCGCCCTGTAAAACACACTATGATGCAGTTTGATGGATATATGCTGTGACTTTATTTCCAACGTTTATTGCTGTTTTATTTTTTATTTTATTTTATTTTCAGATAAGCATGCAAGCAATTAAATCAAAGGAACAATAATTTGAATAAGTCACAGTGAAGTACGGTGATACAATCCTAACCTCACTCAAGATCTTAATGCCTGACCCTAACTTCAAATACAGTGATACCATTATTTTTGTGTGTGTTTGTGATTATTGATTTTCAAAGATGTATCAGTTTTCCACTTGGCCATAAATCCACACCCCCCGCCGTTGAGCACTTGGGTAGTATTGTCACCAGTGGGCCCCATAATGCTGCTGCTCAACTCTCCTGCCCAGATTTCCATTTGACCAGAGCCGCACATCATCATCTGGGCTCCCGGGTTTATGGGCTGTTCAACTGCCCCGCTATCAGACCTTATTAGATTAATCTATCATTATAGGTTGGGCTAAGACTGCATCCCGGGATCATTGCATCTGTGGTCTTTGTTACTTTGTCAGCGATAGTTGCTGCTGTATTGATCATCAGAAAATACTGCTTCCCGGGCAAGTAAGCTAATTTTACTAATGAGCTTTAACACAATGATGTCAAGTTGTTCACCCGGTAGACGCACATTACCCCTGGTCTGTCACATGCCTTTATTTCAGTGAGGCCACGTACAGATACTCACTGCTGAGGCGGCTGGAGGATCGGGGCTCAGCGGTGGCAGAGGAAGACGATGACGGGGGCCCCTGCATAGTGGGAGAGGCGTCGGATGAGGTCAGTGCATAGCGGCTCCTCTGGTTGTAGCTCTCGTTCTGCTTCATCCCACTAAGTATCTCGTATTCAATTAGCAGTAACTTTTTTGTGTGTATTCTATAAGTTGATATAGCTGTATCTCTGTTGATCACATCACATGTCATCATTGTAACTCCCTCTTTCCTTGTGACAGGATCTTTTGGAATAAAGCTCGTAGGCTGGGCTGCTCTTGGATTACCTGCAAAGGAGTTTATGGCGCATGAATTGTGTGGTTTGTGTCGCATTTTGCTCATTGTGTTGTATCTTTATGTTTGATGTGACATATTGCAGTTTAGATTGGTCTGTATTATCACTGAAAATGGGTGGTTACATAATGTAATGCGGGACCCATGTTATCCATTAAAGCCCCAATCCAGAGTTCACTTGGCCATATACCCTTCTAGGTATATAGATAGGCCATATACTGTGCATTGTTGAAGATTTTCTAGCTTTTTTGTAAACTTTCATAACCCATCATGACTTATAATACAGATCTGCTTTTAATTCAATATTTCCTAACCATGTACAGCCTCAAAACACGGGTTTCCCACGCTTTCAGCTATTGTATCAAGAGCTCTGTCGATCAATATGAGAATCAGAAAATATTTTGAATCCAATAAAAAGAGAACAAACCCCAATGATTTTACAGAGCACACCAAAATGCAAATGTGGATTGGGGCTTTAACTTAAAAGATGTCACTAGTATTTTTCAGTCATCACCTGCCAGACATTCAAAACATGATGAAAATACGGGCAAATCAAATAAGCCTGTAGCAACTGATAATGTAATAACTGCCAGATAATATCATAACTTGAAAATGTAGCAAAACCTGATATTGTAATTCCCCCCTCCTCCTAGATGGAGTGATGTTAGAGCAGCCTCATACTATTTGTTGGACAGCTGCATCATGTACCACACAGGAGATTGCCCCTGGTCAGAAGCAGCAGAACTCCACCCGCTTGGGAGTAATGAGGGAACATCATTATGTGAACATCAGTGTCACATGATACCAGCGATCATTAATGGGAATCCATCATTCCACTGTGGTGTACATCTTACTGTTGTATGTATGATCAAGAAAAATGAGCGGCAGAATCAGTCTGTTGTCACCAATCCCTTCTCGGTTGCGGTCAAATGTTCTTGACAGAATTGGGTTTGCACTGCTGTAATGTTAGTGATCTGGACTACTGTGTATCGTTTTATATTTTGTTGTACATTTAATTAACATTCATTGTTGGTTATTAAATACTATTCCCCTTGCTGGCTGGCTCTTTCTCTCTCCTGTCTAGTTGAGCAGGAATGCTATCAAGAAATCCTTTTGTGTAAGTATTGCTCACTTCCTGGTGACATATGCAGGAGCTGTGAACTAGACCCACTAGGCATATGGTTTGTTTGATGTAACAAAAATGGCTCATGGCTGAATAGATTTTAATTGAATACATATAAATGGATGTTTGGTTTCCTACATGATGTCACCCAGTCCTGTGACTCCCTGAGTATATTATGTTCCCTCTGGATCAGTGGCTACAGTACACAAACACCCTCTGCTGGTCTTCTCAAGTATTACACCATGGTATGAACACTATTTGATCAGAGTCAGGCCTCAGGGGCCATAGTGACTACTAAACTGCTCATTCTAAAACGCACAGTAGCCAAGAAATATATTGATCTAAGTGAAAGCAATAGAATGCAATTATTTCTGCGGGACCACCTCCATGTTCCTTCTGCCCAGTATTCCCTCAAAATATAACGCTTTACTAATGAAAATGTTATCCAATTGAAAATGGTCGGGTGCCATGCTGTTTTCTGTAGACGGTAGACATTGTAGAAATTACCCTTAATACAGTGTGACATTTTTGATGGTAAAATGAACCAGTGCCGAGTACTGTCACTGACTGAAATGGATTTGCTTAGAAGCAGTATGGTGCCCTGAGTGGCAGGGTTTGGATACGTAGACATATATCATGGTACCGCAACACAAGTCCAACTCGGCTAACTCAAATATTCCACAAACTTTCAAATACTGTTTTATCTCCGTTATGTTCTTTACTCTATTTCTTAGAGTAGAACATGCAAAGTTAAGCTATGTGCTCTGCTGTCGTCTTTAGTGGCCAAGATAACTTACAGGTTAACAAGTTCACTGCCTTGTCAGTCTTGACCCGTGAGGCTATGTGAACATGTGGCCACTTTTCAATTACTTTCATGGTCTTTTCTTTCAAACTTCAAGGGTTTTGGTGAAGACATGACATTGGGTCAAAGTTAAACATAGAGGCATCTATCTTTTTTTTTACTCGTGATCTTATCAAGTCACGAAATCCCAGTGAAATTGTTCATTTTAAAACTGCTGCTGTGGCCTATCAAGTCTCCATCATGGGGTTTTCCTCAGTGTGTGAAGTGTTGACGCTAGGACAAAGAGCTCCAGAGAGAAATCAAGTACTTTCAATGCCATCCGTTCATTTTTAACAAACTTTTAAGTCTTATTCCTCAAACATTCACGGATTTTCAAGACCCGCAGGAACCCCGTTTCATGGATGACCCCACTGAGGGGGGCATTGCATTTTAAGACCTTCACCAGCTGCTCACCTGCTTCCTGATGAATAAATCTCAAGCTATTTGGTTAATTTATGAATTCTTGACGCGAGTTTCATCGGCCACAGTAACTCTGTACTAATGGGATAGTTTATTAATCCCTGTAGAGAAATTCTCTTTTTGCTTGCACCCCCTCCAGGCAGGTCAAAGCGCAGGGTCAGCTGCAGAACGGCACCTTGGAGATGATGGGAGATTCAGTGTCTTGTTCAAGGACACCTCAGCAGGGCGGATGTTTTCTGACACGAGGCCGTGAGCCTCGATGCTCCGCTTCAAGGACAGTCTCCCTACTCACTACGCCACCCACCCTGCTGGTAAACATCACGGATGACTCGCCCACATGCAGCAGTGTTCTCTGTCCTGTGAGACATGTTTCGTTTTTTTTTACTAAACTTCATGGTTTACATTTCGAGAAAATCCTCATAGCCCCCAAACTGGCCCGTACATTTCCCTGCCTATGCATTTTCTTTTTGTCGTACCATTTTCCTCCTTGTTCAATCAGGGAGACTCTGGAAACACAAAGTGAGTGATTGATTATTTATTTTTGGCAGCACCCCAGAAGCCGGACCGTGGCTGGACACGGATGGACTTCTCTGGATAGGGAAGGCTGGGATGAAATCCAGCCCCCTAAGGGGTCATACCACGGGTCATACACTGGTGGTGGTGGGGAGGTGGAGGGGTGAAGGCCTGTAATGACGAGACACTAGTGGAACAGCAAGAGGTATGCTTTTAAGCTGAGTGGAGTAATTGGTTTTAGCTAGCGGCGATTGAGAACCGGTGTGCCAGGTGAGTCCTTGCTAGAACTTTTGTTTACCACTCTCATTAGTATTCTCTGTCCTGTCAGACATTTTTGTTTTAATATGTCATCGCCCGATATATAAACTCCATGCTCTTGCAAAAGGTCCTAGAAAGCCTAGTCAACTCTCAGCTTAAAAACGTTGTCTGCCAATAACATCTTAAGCGAGGCTAAGTCTGGTTTTAGGACCATAGCACCATATCTACAGTGCCGTCGGTGACTATTGAAATCTTTAATACCCGTGATAAAAAGCAACACTGCTGCTCTGTTCATTGGTCTTTCTAAGGCTTTTGACTCGGTGGACCATGAGTTACTGCTAACTAGACTCTAGCATAGGTTTAATGCTGAAGTGTTTTATGCTACTTGTTCCTATTGAAGTGTTTAGCTGATGAAAGACTGCGTTGTATAGTTGGTCTGACAATGTTGACGAAAAATGTACTATTGTAAGTCGCTTTGGACAAAAGCGTCTGCTAAATGATGTAATGTAATGTAATGTTTAAGCCATAGAGCTGTTGGTTGGTTCAGGAATTACATTACAAATAGAACCCAATGTGTAAGTAGTACAGAGGGTCATCAATTACATTTCCCTAAGATTAGTAAAGGTGTACCTCAAGGTTGTATCAACAACATAGGGAAACCCTTAAAATCAGCACAAGTGCACCTATACGCAGACAATACTGTTATCTATACAGAAGATCCATCCCCAGCACAGGCTGTGAAACATCTCAATTCTGCATTCCAGTCATTGCAAGGGAATCTACATGACTTAAATCTATGTCTAAATGCAAAGAAAACTAAATGTATGATTTTCACCAGGGCTCGTTCTCAGCCGTCTGACCTCAGCATTTTCACGTCTGGAGGAACACAAATTGAAAGGGTGTCCACCTACAAATACTTGGACATACGTTTTCGTCAGTTATTGATTATGGTGATGTGTTGTATATGCATGCTGCATCCATTATGCCAACTTGACTCTGCATACCATGCTTCATTAAGATTCATTACAAAGGCCAAATCACTTACCCACCACTGTACCTTATACCAACTGGTAGGCTGGACCTCTTTATCTCTTTTAGGCAGCAACATTGGTATCTTTTTTATCTACAAGGCAATACTAGGTCATCTTCCACCTTACCTTTGTAGGCTTTTTGTATACAGCACGTGTACTTATAAACTACGTTCTACTCTGTGGTTGTTGTATAAAGTTCCTAAGGCATGTTCAGAGTTAGGAAAGACTGCCTTCTCACACTACGCACCATGGTCTTGGAATAATATTCAATACCTCTTCAAGTTATCCCACTGAGTAACTTCAAATCACATATCCAGGACACTGTTCATGAAGAATGCAACTGCTTTATATAGGCATGATCTCTGTCTATGATTGTAAGATTGTATTACGTCTGTGTTTAATTTGTCTTCTATTATAACCTTTTTTGTATAAACCTCTGTTTTCGCTTTTCTGTACTGACTGTAAAGCTGCTTTCTTGGCCAGGTCTCCCTTGTAGATGAGATATTCTATCTCAAGGGACTTCCTGGTTAAATACCTAAATGTTAAAAAAAAAAAAGGTTTACATCGCGAGAAAATCATCATAGCCCACAAACTGGCCTGTAAATGTCCCAGCCTATACATTTTCTTTTTTTCACGCCATTGTCCTCCTTGTTGAGTTGTATTGCCGTTTAGTTTCTCAACAGATTCTGTGTTTTTGTTTGCCATTTTTGATTTAGTGAAATAACCTGCAGCATTTTCTCTACACACATGTGTTTTTATTACCTCTACGACTGTAGGTTTTAGGTGCAGCAGGTTGTTTGCACACCAGCGTCTTAACGTGTTCTATTTGAGCTACATTGTTCTAAACAGTGTCAGTTACAGTAGTGGTAACCAGATCATCTAGTTCATTGTGGGTGTGTAAATAATGCCGCATCCTGGTTTCCATTTAGCACAAGGAGGAGTGTTGTCTTGTCTTTTGAAGGTCCCAAAGTCTCACACAGGAATTATGAGGAAATCTGTTAGTCGATGAAATGGAACCAACACTCTGCTGTGTCTACAATTTTATGCGTTGACAGGAAATACTATTTCAACTTGAAAAATCTGAGTTGCTCTGATTGGTTACAGATATGAGACGGCAAGGTGAGATTATGCTTTAGGTATATCAAACAGATCATTTGGACTGTATGACTTTAAAATTAACATGTTTTGTGTGCTTGTTGATAGATTTGTCTTACCTTGCTGCTGTAATTCTTATCATCCTGGTAATATGGGGAATCTCCACCAGTCCATCCAACATACAGGAGCGAGCAAGACATATTCTTGGTGAGAGTATTTCTTGAACTACCTCTTTTCCCTCATTAATGTGTTTGCCTCCTATTAATATCACCACCCTTCTTTTATTTTAGGAATCCCAAAGGCAGTAGCGGTCAAAACCAGTGAGTGGAAAATCAGTTTATTGACATAATTACACAAGTTATTCGTTTCTTGCCAGATATTTGACACGTTGAAGTTATTTTCTGAATTAAATTAAGGTAGAAGTCTGTCATCTATAAGTTTACACATGACTTCCACATTTATCTACAGACCTCCTGTGAGACCGTGGGTTTTGCTATTTCACTGTGACTTCAGAAGTACCATCTCACTGTATACTGCATTTTCAGCTGCACCTAAAACCATGGCAAAGTGCAACCTCTCCAGGCAGTGTCCGCAGGACCACTTTGCTTTCCATATCACAAGTGGAATAGCTGATATTGTAGGGCCGATGATCTGCTTTGACGGTAAAATGTATGTGTCAATGAGCATTTTGTGATGTAGTGTAGTTGCGTTATCTGCTGTGAAGATGTTGAAGCCGCAGAGCAATATAACCTCGATCGTTATCTCGACAGCATCATGAGTAATGTGTTGAATAACGTGGGACCAGGACTGAACATGGTGCTGGTGAATGGTGAGTAGAATGGTGTCTGATATCTCCCCAATACACTGGGAAGCAGAGACCTGGTAAAGCATATACTGCGTGATTATAGAAAAAACTATGAATAAATAAGTGCGTTGAATTGGCGTTGAAACGTAATGACCTTGCAGGCGACTTTGTGAATACTATTTTTCCCTCTTCGTCTCAGGTGAAAATGGAGCGCTTGAAACGCTTGACAATCTTAATACGAAGGATGGAAGTAAGAATCACTATCAGTTTTTATTTTCCTAACTCAAAGTTGATAATAATAATAATGTTTTTTGGGGTTGTTGTTGTTCTGTATTCTCTTACAAAAGACCCAGAGGAGATTCTGGCATATCTGAAGGCAATTAAGCCTGGAATGATTGTTTTGGTGGCGTCGTTTAATGATGCCACATCAAAGTAAGTCCCTAACTCAATGATCCATCAGCTGAAATCATTTCACGTCACATGATGAGGCTCTTCACCCGAATCCCTAACTACTTCTCAGAATGACTGAAGAAATGAGGGAGATATTTGTTGGACTGGGAAGCAACTTGATCAAGTCTGTGAAACACAGGGACAACTGGGTGTTTGCTGGAGGGTCTGGAACAGACAAGAAAAGCCCCTTTGAAAAGGTCAGTCATCCCGTTCACTGCTATTATGTTCCCTCTATTTGGGTCAGCCAGGAACAGCTATTGTACAACTTGTTCAAAGTCTGAAAGCATGATAAGCTGATGGCAAGCCAATATCTTATTCCTTGTTCACCGATCAGCGAGCCGTTAACGATGAGAAAACCAACATTTATGGAGTGTGGCCAGAGGTCGTGGAGGTGGGCGGCTGTTTCCCCAGGAAATCCTAACTGATGGACGTCCGTGCACCGTGAAGGGCATACAGGATGACGCTTCCCTCTAGAAATGTTGGTTTATAGAGTTTGTGTGATGTGATGTGTTAATGTTAACA
Source organism: Acanthochaenus luetkenii (assembly GCA_900312575.1). Classification (NCBI taxonomy): domain Eukaryota; kingdom Metazoa; phylum Chordata; class Actinopteri; order Beryciformes; family Stephanoberycidae; genus Acanthochaenus; species Acanthochaenus luetkenii. Next base: position 6,020 of record OMOT01018478.1, on the reverse strand, counting down.
GACAATGCAAAATAAACGATCAAAACAAAAAAAGACTGTGGCTGGTGGCACTTAAGGTAATTGTAGGTCACTCCGAGGTTTTATTACTAATGTAATGGTTGACACGCCGACAGTGTTGTGTGGGCACCATGTGCACGGTGGCACTTTCCAGTGTGCCAGAGGAGGGGAGCATCATCAGTGGCTCAAACACAGACCACTCTCTGGCACTCGATACTCTCTACACTCCCAGTCCACCGATCTGGACCCAGGCGGAGGACGTGGGACTCATCGATGGAAAGAAGGTGAGATTGTTGATGCTGTTTTCTCCTTCTCTATTTACTGTGAGACATGCATGTCTGTGTCAAACCCTCCAGTCACACTGCTGGCTTATAAGATGACTTTTTTGATGATAATGAAAAATCAATATCATGGTAGGTCTTAAATCAAGAACTGGTATTTGGGGATTATTATTATAATTAATAATAATAACTTTATTTATATAGCACTTTTCTTTTAAAAACGGTTTACAACGTGCTTTACAGACCAGCATACAAGCAAACGACGATACAGTGGTAATAGAACATTAAATAAAAGTACATAAAAGCCATCTGTCATAGTTTTACCTCACTATTCCTTTGGTTGTAGGTTTTCCATGACCTTTTCTTCCAGAGACAGTGAATGTTGTAAACAAACACAAGTCTTCATCCGTGAAAAGGCCTAGCCATCACTGGGGAGCGGAGAACATGCCCCAGATAGTGTTTATCTGTCATGTCCTATTCATTCCTCTCCGCACAATGTCCACAATGGGAGATGAGCTAATCAGCAGGAATCTCACCTCATTATCCAAAGAGTAGCCAGCGGAGTTGTTATCAAAATGGTTCATCTACATTACACTCTCCCCTCATTCTGACATTTTCAATGTAACCTTATTTAAATATTGGATACCTTTTGTAGAGATTTATTAGACTTAGTATTATTATCACAAAGAGTCAGTAGTAGAGTCACTAAGCTTCCCTACAGTACTATAGGGTTGTTCAAATGCACAGGCAGAACAAATATATCACTCTTACTATGGTATTTTTTGAATAGATGCCCAGATATGATGCAGCTAAAATACAATGTGTTTTCTCCTACTTTGTGTAGTGATTGGACACTTGCTCTCTCTGTCTCAGGCTTCACCATTACATTACATTTCGGCATTTAGCAGACGCTTTTATCCAAAGTGACTTACATGTCATACCGTTGGCGGAGGCAGCCGTGCGAGGCGCCAACCTGCTCAACGGGAGCAATTTTGGGGTTAGGTGTCTTGTTCGAGGACACTACGACAGATTCTTCCCCGGGAGGAGCTTATACTTCCTGAGCTACTGCCGCCCCATTGTGGGCACTCGCTTCACTGGAGATATGGATCTAGAGCTGACCATTCATTTGTCTCTCAACATCATAATACAGCTTTGTGTTGCTCCAACACTCACTGCCATTTGCACAAAACTGCATTGTTGCATTGATTTCTCTGCTATCATGTCATATACCATTTTGTTTTATTTAATCAATCTAATTCCCATATAAATATTGTTGTTACGTATTTCTATCATGCACACTGTAATAGTTTGAAGATCAGTTACGCCTATGAGACATTAATGTATTCTGTTTCTATATTTTGGCTACTGACAGCGACAATCTTCAGCATTTTCAAGCCGAAAGTAGGAAACACCTGAATGGGCCAGGTGGAAAATAATAATACAGGTAGAGAAAAGTTTACTCGATTCATTTACTGTTGATTTTGTAAAATGATACAAAATCAACAGTATCAAATTGGATTTTATTAGATTGAGTGAGTAAATAAATCGAGTAAACTTTTCTTTACCTGTATTGTTATTTTCCATTCAATCTCAACAAGTCAACAAAGGAGTACACCATGATATGATATATGATAGCAGATCTGATATGATGAATCTTGACGGTACGATTTATGTTGGCATGGACAAAGTGAATGCTAAATTTAAATCAGTAATACTTAGATATCGTCAAAATCCAGACATTTTTGTCTTTCTCACAATATGATAGTCAGTATTGTACCGAAAAGTGGAACTAATATTGATCTAGAAAAGTTCACTAACACTTAATCCATATTGGTGGCAAGTGTAAACAAACGTATGTTTTATTTACACCATTGGTTTTGCATAGAGATAGGCCAACATCAAAGTCACTCAAAAATGAACCATAAGTAATCTGTAACTGATTACCTTCAAGTTTCAGTAATCTGTAACTGATTACCTTTTACAGATCGTTTGTAATCAGACCAGATTGTATTTTTGGAGTAATCCACCTGTACTTCTGGACACAATGTTTTCTGTGTGGCTTCTATAAGTGCAGTGCAGTATAATGACAGAACACAATGCATCGACAAGGAAGTTTTATTTCATTTCCTGCATTCCTGTCATCTCTGTGGGTACAAATCATTGTATTTTCTTACATTTGATCAATAACCCTTGATGCATTGCATCCATACATTTGTAGCTCAAAACAGCTTTTACAAAAGAGGGATATACAATATATACTTGTATTTATATACTATATATAATATACATGTGTTTCTTTATGCATTTAAATGTGTTTGTAATGGATAAAATAAGATTCTTAAAAAACAACACAGCCAAGTGGAAACAAATCCCAGGTAATGTTCAACATAAGGTCATTACCAAAAAGTCTTACAGTTAACATGAAGCCCTTCACATGCAGTTTGCATATTTTCATTTAAATCCAGAGGGATTGCCTTCTTTTACTGTACTATGGACCTTTATGTATCAATGACAGGTCAAGGTTTCATGTGGGCAACATAATTCATAGTTATTCAAATTCAACAACGCATTATGGGTTAGTTGACTGTCTCCACAGCTCTCAAGATACAGTATTGCATCAACCATTCAACATATCCTTAACATAATGATGGTGTGGTATGATTGATATCGGGATTGAAGTTCTCTTTTAGCCAGTGGTCACAGGGAAGAACTAGTATCATGGCCACCCTTCATCTGAGTGGTGTATTCATAAGACGACTGCATGACGGAATCTACAGTACAACACCCACAACTATCCCACTTCACTGTATTTTACTCTGCTCCTGTACTCGGAACTGTGAGCGTCTGGGTATCCGACAGAGGGGAATGGTTTGAGAGAGGCTATGGAAGCAACGTAAATGCAAATACATGAACATAGTGCAGGAGAAAATGTCAGTCGGGTAGAGACTTGACCATCACAGTCAATGCAAAGGTGAAGGTACAGTCCAGGCTGTGTTGTACTTTGTCAACAACATTGCTTCTGGGGTGTTACTCACTCCACATTATATAGATCAAAATTACAGTATTACATCATTTTCAATACAACGGAGTAATAACAAGAATAATGTGTATTTATACTAATTGATCATCATTCATGTAAACACATTTAACCAGGTCATGCAAACAGTAGAACAAAACTTCCCCCACTAGAGGTGCACAGCACAGAACAGGCGGAGCGCCCAGACTGAGATCCCCTCCCACGCAGCATGAGACCGGCCTGGGCCAGACTGTGTGATTGACAGCAGGGTATATTTAGAGGGGTTGAATGAGCATGATATGAATTATTATGGGCCAAGTCTCCCTGCCACGCGTAATAGATGCTCAAGATAATCGCACCTTCTAAATGTGCCTCAACCCTGATCACGATGGTTCCAGGTAGGAACGTCGGACCCCTCTGATTTGACGGACCTACGGGGATCTCAGTTTGAGCCTCGGATAACAGAGCAGCCATATGAAAGAAGAAGAAAGAAAAAAAGGTCTCCTTTTGATATTCACACATTTCACCGTTTCACCCAACAGAAGCATGCAGACACTTCAGGTCAGAACCGCAAAACCCAGTCTGAGCCAGAATATAGAGTCCATAATCCCCATAATCATCTCCGATGTTCAAGCATTTCCTTTCCAATAGGCTTTCAACAAAAGGAGTAAATAGTTATAAATGACAGAAGCACTATAACAATGACAACAAAAGAAAAAAGACAACAGTAATCAAACAGAATAAAAGGGCATGTGGCACCGAAGACGCACTATAAGACCAAACATCGACGACTGGTTCTCCTGTATAGGAAGACTGAGTCCGATTGATGGGTAAAGTGTATAAAGACATGCAGGAGTTAGACAGCATCATCTCTCTCTGCCTCTCGTTCTGCCCTGTCTTGCCTGATGTTGGAGAAAGCTGCCAGTAATGTACAGTATGGATATACAGTAACACAGTGATTAGAGGTAGATGTGACAGATAGGTGAGAACTAAAAGAATGGAGAACACTGCCTGTAGGCCACTGCCTCACCCGTGACACAGATGGGCTTAATTCCTTCCTGAGGCTGTATCCAGAACCACTTCTTGTCTCGTACACACTATCCAGTGACCGGTATTTATATGCAACGCCTGACAGTCTGCCATAGCTGCATTAAAGAAAACTACCGGTTAGGTAGCTTATGGGGTTGGTTTGGCCTCTTTATTCAGTCATGAACACTCTGTCCACCTGCAGCGACCCGTGACACCGTTCTAAGTTAAAAAGGTGTGTGTGTGTATCTTCAGTCAGGAGGTGGTTTTGGACAAGACTTACAGTATGTTCCACTGTAACAGTGACCTGCTAGCTGTGAGCGTTCTCTGGTGGACACTGCCTAAC
>OMOT01018461.1:1464-14637 GCA_900312575.1 Acanthochaenus luetkenii | reverse complement strand
TCACGCTACTTCCTCTTTCTGCAACTGCCTGCTAAATGTTTGCTTTGATGAACATTTGCATGGGGAATTAATTTACACATCTGCATGAACACACAGAGTTATGGTCGTGCAGGTTCGGCAGGTCACTGAGTTCAAAGGTCAGACCCCCAGACCGCCGTTTGACTACGGATGTGAGGGGAAATTGTAACGGGTTAAAAAGGCCTTTGAGTCCCTCCGGGGTTATTTCTCTACGGTCTGCACGCCGTGTAGCCCCGCCCTATAGCTTCCTGTAGCCCGTTTTCTGGGCTGAAAGGGGAATTGAACCAATGTCATTCACATAGTACAGATAAAAGACACCTAGACGGTTATAGTAGCAGCGTTTAAAAGGGAAAGTTCGGTAGACGTCAACGTCTTCTCGGGTATGTGACGAAAAGAAAGCATTATCTTGTACATACTTGTACCGTACATTTGATATTTACAGCTGTTTATGCATTGTTTAAGTGTGTGACGCGACGTTGAAATGACGTCTAGTGCCCAGTGGCCTGCAGGCGAGCGGGGAACTGAACAGCAGAAAAAGAGGAACACGCAGTCAAATCGAAGGGGAATGGGATATCCAGGGGCTCCACTCCAAAGATCACATGACACAGCGCTAAGGGGTCAGAGGTTAGGTCACAGGGGCCTTGTAATTTGTCTGTCTGCCAACCACCCATGTCTCACGGGACGGGCGCCATTTATGGCATCTCACCCCTGACCTATGGCTCGCAGTCTCTAAAATACCCCTACAATGTCAGGTGAACTGGAAAAAAAAGGGGTCATAGGGGAACGAGCACCAACACCTGCATAGGAGCATTCAGTCTAGAGTGCAGAACAGAGACCGGCCCTCATTTAGACACTCAGGCCTGCGTGCAGCTATCAAGATACACTGTCGGCTGCCCAATCACCAGGAGAGTAACTGTTCTACCCCGAATCAATCAGACCGATGCTAATATGCCAACCACTGGGATGATTGCGGTCTAATTCCAACTGTGAAGTGGCGTTCGAAATTTCCCCCGATCGACATCTGTTCAACGGCAGACAAGTGGAAGCCTGTCCGGTGTGTGTAGTTTGAGGCCGTGCCACACGTCTTCTTCTGCAGCCCTGCTGGGAGGGAGGACGCCGCCTCCAGCAATGTGACCACACTGGTTCTTGTCACACACTCGTCCCCCACTTATGTAACTTAACGAACTTGGGGTGGAGGAACGCCGCTGTCTTACCACCTCCCATGGTGAGTGCACGTGTGTGCGTGTGTGTGTGTGTGTGTGTGTGTGTGTGTGTGTTGGGTTTCTGTTGATACCAGGTGTCTTTTCACCCTTTCTTTCTAATATACACATGCACACACACCATGTGACTTTGTGTCAGTAACAAAAGGACTGAACCCTGTAAGACCGGTTCACCAGCGCTTTTGGGAGGAACACACGTTTACCTTACACACATACACACACACACACACACACACACAGCAATTATGAAATGTAAAACCGCAAAGCAACGGCTTCTACAGGAAGAATACGCCTTGAGCATCGCCCTTCACCTCGAGGCTTGGACATGTTGAGACCCACATGACAAATCAACTGATCATACGCTCCAATGCATCATCTATAGCTTTGTTTTGTGTGGGTTCGACCAATGATACTCATAACGATTTGTCAATATATATATATATATATTACAATTATTACGTATTTTCTCCAGTATTGTTGCCAGAGTCACAAAATGTCACGTTAATATCAGTTTGATAAAACTGGGCTATACATAGCCAGAAAAAGAGGAACCTGCAGTCAAATTTAAGGGGAATGGGAAATCCAGGGGCTCCACTCCAAAGATCACATGACACAGCGCTAAGGGGTCAGAGGTTAGGTCACAGGGGCCTTGCAATTTGTCTGTCTGCCAACCACCCATGTCTCACGGGACACAGGATAAGGGTTTCACATAGACAACCACTATTGACAAACTATACAATAAATATGTAATCAAACACACTGCATCATATCCATCATATCACAGGTGACTGGCTGATTTTTTGGATAAAAAGCCCAACATTGCTCCGATATACTGTATCATCAAACTGATATATCACTCTAACCCTAGTTAATATAAATCAATACTTACACACACAATCTTCTGTTAACTGCTGACAGCTGCTAGATAGTTCTTATTCTATTCTATTCTAAGCTTCTAGGTTCCCCATCAGTAGAATCAACTTGGTTGGTCTCTCCTGCTGTCATGGCCTCTCTTCCTTTACGACAGCACCATTGTGATCTCTATTATTCATCACCTCACTCACCACTCAGAGGCTATTTATAGCAGCTTTCACCAGTCAGTCTGTCTTCACGCTCCACTGGCTGCATCTGTCCGCACTGATACAGCTATTTCAACTCCTATACTCTCGTTTGGGCTGCTCATGAGTTCCTGGCCTGCAGGTGTAACTGCATCGCCATAGGTGCACAAACACGGTGCAGATATACACACGTATTCAAACCAACGTGTTACGACCACGATGGTTTGTAACAGAGCGCCTTAGGCTTTCTTTTGAGTGACAGATAAACATTTTGCAAAGTAGAGCCACTCATTTGTCTTCAATTGAGGCTGATCTTCGCTGATTTTTCTGAAGAGCGCCTGCAGATATTAACTCTCCAAAAAAGACCCAAGCAGCGCTTCAGTTACCCTTTTTTAATTTATTAATCTGGACATTCTGCTGCCTGACTGCCTTCAAAGCTGAAGTTTACTGGTAATAGATATCCACTGTGATGACTACATACTAAACCTACCCACTGTAGGCTATCAAGCATAAAACAGATGGCAACAGATTTCCATGCACATCTTCAATGCTCAACATTCCATCTACGAGTGGCAACTGCACACACTCTTGCCTCTGGATCCCTCGTCCCCGAGGTTCTGTCTCCATTGAAGAGCCTCTTATTTCCCCAGGAGGAGAGCGGAGTGCGCCAAGTCACTTACACGTGGGAGCATCCGCCATTTCCATGAAAAGGAGGCTTTTGGAGCATGTAATTTCAGCAGCCATGCGCTGGCCATCTGTGTTCAAGGGTGTGTATTTGAGTGTGTCAGGAAGTGTGTGTGTGTGTGTTTTGGCCACAGCTGTTTAGTCTAATATCATGGATGAAGAGCAGAGATCATGATTCCAATGGCGACCCCAAAAATGTTCCCATCATAAAATGCTATTTATTTTTCAGTAGGTTGGCCCCAACGGCCTCTCTGAGATGTTCATGAAATTTCATGTTTTTATGTATGTGCAGTTGCAATGAATATTTAAAAGGAAATCATTCCTTACAAATGTATCATAAGACATGTGTTCAACTCTACCGGATCCACATCCTACTGCACACTTTCCACGGCATTCATTTGAGGACACTGTATCCACTGCCACAGGGACACACTTTAAGACACAATGTGAAAAATAGTAATGGTTGCAAAAACCTGGAGAGCATTTTTGTTTTCATAAGTGAAGATGAGAGAAAACAACCCGATTAGATCCATCCATGGACTATCACGTCACAAATTGCAATTTGAGTTACAAAGAGTAGCAACGCCCTCTAGTGTTAAATACTGTTTAACACACCATCCATATGAAAACTGATCAATACAGTTCAGCACTTCAAAATAATAGGTGACCCAAACCACAGCAGAATTATTCACTTAGACACCAATTCTCCATATGCAAGGTTCCAACACAGAGCACCAATTGCTATGAATTATTTTCCAGCTTTGTGAACTTATACATTTAATTGGAGGTGATCAAAACGTCCCTTCCTCCACGATTCAAAGGTTTGCAGCCTTAAAACTATGTAGGTGTTGAAACATCGTTTGTGCAGCAAATTCATGCAAAATCATTTCCTCAGGAATATGAAATATTGATGTTGACCGGCCCGTTGTCTCTTACCACTTTTGAGCAGTGTGCTCTCCTGCCTGGTGTGTGTTTTGCAGTATGTGCATTCACAACATTAAGTTTGAGCAGCTTTTTAAAACCTTTAACCAGGAATAACCCCAATGAAATTTAAAATCACTGTACACGGCTTGATTGAATAACAGGACCCAGCCAAAGGTCTAATAATCAGACACCAAGCAGACGAGCATCAAAACCTGACATTTAAGAAGCCCTTGATACTTGCATCAGCATTTTTGCACGAGTGTTTTGTCATCATCCGTTACATGCAGATTTTAAACTAACAATGTAATTACTGATTGCGTGAACCTTTAATGTCCTTCAAGGCACTAGTGCTGAATATGAGCTAACTACACACAGGACAGTAATCTGGCACCGCTTTTGCAACCGGCAAAGGTTTTCTGTACTCGTCCCTTTTAAAGAAAATATGTTTCTAAAAGCCACAATTTCGACCTGTGTGTTTAACTGTATTCCTCCATGTGGAAACTGGTTAAACAGACTTTCCCACCTTAGTTATAAACAACTCAAATGTCTGCCGGTTAGATTGCATTTAAGACTTCAGTAATTTTATTCCTTTCCAAAAGCGCCTTAATTTACAGGTAGCCTGGCTCATTTCCAAAACTTATTGGATAGGCATCAATCCATAATTCCCCAAGGCCTGGAAAACTTGTTTAAATTCTATATCTATTCCAGGTTTTCCAGTAGACTGTAAAAACCCTGTACATGTACATCACAACTGAAAAAAGAAAAAAAGGACATCCAGATAAGCAGACAATTTATTGGTCAACCCTGTAAGTTGTGTACATCTGTATTCAACCTCACCGAGCGCATTACCAATTTTTGGACAGCAGACATACAAACACTCATAGACAATTGTCCAAGAACGGCCAGGGTAAAGCAACTCGTCTAATCTAAAGTGCTTTTTCTTTTTGGTGTGGACTGGTCAATAAAAAGCCAGAGAATTCAAAAGGACAGCGTCACATCAAGTAGCTAGATTGGTCTTCTAAGTGGTTTCCAGTGCTCCTAGTGCTGGTGGTAGGGAGAGCATGATGGTTTACTGGGTGATGCCGATGACTCCACAGGCCAGACGCGCACCAGCATTGCCAGTCTTCAGACTCTCGTCGTTGCCTCCTCTTCCCAGGTCATCAGCCTTCTCATGGATCTACAGGCAGGGTAGCGGGGGCAGTCAGAAAGGATTGCGGGTCACATCAACAGTCTACACTTTAAAGTTGTGCCCAGAATGAAGATGTCATCCACCCCCCACGTGTGTCAATGGAACAACATACTATAAGTACAGTCTACTAAGTGACAAAAGAAGCCCAAACCATATGTACAAGGGAAGACTACAGAGAACGACAAATGGAAAATGGCTGGGCCCTTCTTCCTTACCACCATGGTTCTGCCAATAATGGATAGAGGGCCACTGAGGGTGAGCATCTTGTCTGCTATTTCTATCTTGGCGATCTTATCTACTCCCGCTGTGACGTTCCCCAGGTCTCCAACATGCCTGTTCACATAAAGAAAATGGAAGATTTGTATGGAACAAATCTAAAAATGAAATTTGACAATATACTGAGACTTACTCCTGCAATCTTAACTCACAGGATGAAAAGCTGATATCTCAACAGGCATGAAAATGAACAGCTCAACCGACAGCTTTGTGACTGAAGACTATTCAATACACCACACCGGTTACATGGAAAAGTACAATCATCCTTTGATTCAGTTTTCACTATCCGAGACAACCATTACAAATAAGGGAATCACAGGGCACGATGATTTGTTGAAGATTATAAAGCCTCTTAAGACTGAGGGTGAGCCTTTACTCAGACTGGACTCACCTCACTTCGTCATTAGGACCAGCATGAGTCTTGTTGTGGGGGTTGAAGTGAGGGCCTGCACTGATGCATCCTGGGAAATAAGGAAATGAAAAACACATTATGAAACACTGATGGTCTATGACCACAGCAGTGGGGAATGGTTGTCCAACAGACACATTAGATAAGGTATGGCCCAGCAATGCAATGGAGGCTTCATTTGCCAACGCCTGCAATTTGAAGAATCTGATGCAGTCACACACACACCATGTGTCAGATGCTCACCATTAGTGTTGTCCCCAAAAACATGGACATGGAAACCATGCTCTCCAGGAGTAAGTCCTGAGATTTCTCCTGTCACCTTCACTGTGGCATCGTCGCTCTAGTAGATAAAAAACAAATGGTGTAAACACAATTTGGAAGGAAAATATGCGCGCACACACACACAAGCTGTCAAACCCATATGGCAAGGACTTTCAGCACTAGAACAGAAAAGGATTAGATCTGCACCTGCATCCCTAAGCAGTCACTCCAGAAGACTGACGAGATAAATATGCAAAAAACAAACCCTTGTATATACTATAACAAGCATTTTATTGGTTTAGCCTACATTCTCTAGCCACTAAACAGACGGCAGAGGCTCAGGAGGTAAGAGATCCCGCCTCCGCCAACGGTATGCTGATATGTATAAGTCGCTTTGGATCAAAGCTACTCTACACATAATAAATAAATAAAACATTTAACATTTACATAGCGCTTTCCACAATGCTCAAAGACGCTTAATCTCCCCGGTCGGCGGACGAGACCCGTTCGTTGGTGGCGAGGCCAAATTCTAAGAAAAGGCAGCAAGAACTGGAGCAGGGAATGACTGGGCAAAAACATGTAATCAGTGGGCCAGCATCTGACTCGAGGCTTAAACGCTCACGATTACCAATTAGCACAACCGTTGGCCGCATGACACCGCATGTGGACCGCAAACGTTACACTAGTTTAGCAACACGCAGACTGTGTGTGTGTGTGTGTGGCTCAGCTAACGACGTCAGGCTGGCCAGGTTTACTAGCTTGGTTGAAAGTTAGCATAACATAACGTAACGACGTCACTCCCACTTTACAAAACAGACGTTATCAAACCACCACGCGCTGTGGATCATTAACCAATGGCCGTGTGCGCAGTCGTGAATGTTCAAAGGTTATCGCGTTATAGTCACGAACGGCAAGTTAGCCAGGTAACAAGGACAACACGCTAACGTTAGCCGTCTACTTTGAATGACAAGTGACCGTTTGTGTACTTAACGTTACGTGGTCGAGTTTTGCAACATGCTAGCTAGCCTGGATACACGTGTGACGTTATACATCATACATAGTTTAAAGAAGTAGATTGTTCCGAGTGGGTATGTCTGTCAATTTCAGTTAATGTGCAGATTTAGCTCTAGTCGACTGCTCTATAATAACAAAATTGCATATAACAGCTAGCTAAGTCTGCGTGGAAAGCGACTAAACTGGTTCGTGTTGTGAATTGACAACTTAGCTTAGCACCTCCCGGAGAGGTGCAGGTGAAGTCGGGACAGACAACGGTGTTAGGAGGATTTAAATGAGGTGATTCTTTTTAAAGTAATATAAAACACAGTTACCTCCTGCTCGAAAAACACCGTCCCGCTGACGTCTCCCGCTCCTTTCAACACGCAGACCGCTTTCAGCACCATGTTCGCAGCGATTTAACAAGACGACCAAGTTTCAGTCTGGCTGGAACAAACCAACGCTACCGCGATATAAATACCGGTTGGGCGGGCTTAGTGTGTCGCTATCCAATCGGTGACAAAGACAACTAAATACGAGTTCTGATTGGCCACTGACCACTGACGGTGCGCAGCAGCCCGCCCACCAGGTCAAATTACAACACACCCATCAACTTTGCCCACATCAAACATGCTCTGCCCACATAACCAGAACGAACAGGGAAAACCACTAACTTACATTTCAAATACAGCATGCTGGAGAGTGTGACAGCTAGCACCCTTGTGGTCTCGTTCGTTCCAGACATAAATGTAATGTATTATTATTATTAAATTAGGCTTTCATGAATTATTACCTTGATTAAAGTGATTTTATTGATACAGTTTGAAATCATTCTGCACAATTAGGCTCATTGCAATGTAACCATGCAACCATAAAACACACACACACACACAAACATATTTAGCTGCACACATGGCATGCAATAAGATAAATGTCCAGAGCTGAAGTAGCTTTTTACTTTACTATTTTTAAACAGAATAAATCATGTTATGTAACGCATTGTTCTATTAAAGCAAGTAGAATGGGTAGACTAATATGGTGCGATACATTTTCCTGAAACACCAGTTGGGCTGTGTTTTTGCTTTTATGAGGGCATATATCACCTATGCTAACACAAATATCAGTTATTAGAATTTGACTTGTTGAAACGAATGTAAATATATTGGGTAGTAGAAGTAGTAATAGGCTATATCTTGCATGAACTGTTGTGGCTGTGAATACAGGCCTAAATGAAAATTGAGTGATGTATGAAGCCCAACGTAAAAAGTATTGAAATTAAGTGATTAGGTGGGTTTAAGCGGTGGCGGAGTACTTTGTATGATGACCCAATCATGGAGATATCATGTTTATTTGGCCCCTGCCAATTTGCTAATTCAGCATCACAGAGAGCGGCACGAAAACAGATTCAAATTCAGCATATAGCCGCCTCCCACACATTATTTTACTTCTTTCAGCCTAATCCTATATCCTTAGTCTAGGATTAGGCTTTATCCCTGTCCGGGACACCAGCCCTCAAATGTCTGCAAAAATTACTGTCACAAATGGTAGCAACAGAGTTTCTGTTTCAACGCATTTCATCATCATATCCACCAGACTCCTTGACAAAACAATTTCCAATCAATTTGCTGGCATTTACTATACATGGTGTTTTGTGAAAAAGCAGAGTCTAATGCGTCACTATTGTGTTCGAGTATATGTGGACTCTTTTTGTTTCTTGTAATCATTTCACAAAGTGAATATCTGTGCCATTATGGACCAATTAAGCATTTTATTCTTAGTAATAGGCTACCCACTAATGGGCAAGCCAGAATGAAGCACTCTTAATTTAGGCAAAGTCTTACGATTACAGACCCCATTTTCTGTCATTACATTGTAATTAGACAGTAGTAAAAAGTACACAGCCAATTCTGCCAATTACGATTGCATCACCATGACTAAATATTATCTGGCTATATTGTTGGATTTGAAGCTCAAAGCAACAAACTGGCTTAATATATGATGGTGAACAATTCAGTAAACAAAACAAAAAATGATGTAAGCACACATTAGGGCAGTTAGGGGAAGCTTGAGACTGGGAGATGCGAGTAGACATAAGCCAGCAATTTACAGTCCCAAGAGAGGTAGTTGGCACCAGACATGATCTCGTATTGTGGTTCAATACTCAACAGATTTACTTTATAGAACTCACTGTGGCATGGAAAGATGCAACAGAGGCCTAGATACACGAGATAGCAGCTACAGCTTAACAGCGAGGCTACAAAGCCACCCTGGCCACCCCGTGGAAGTTGGGTGCCGTGGATTTGTAGCCACATGGACTACTAGTTTAGTTGGGGAGTTAGGAGTTCATGGTCAGGGATTACAACAGGCCACAACCACAGCCTCAGAAGCAGCCATCGGCTCTGCCTGGAAAGACAGGATGCCAGTTGGGGTCCAAAGTATGGAAATATGTTCCATGACTAAGACACAAGGTATATATAATATGATGGCATGGTTATGATAGCAAGAGTGTGTAGTTATACGACTGTTGTTCAGCTCTTGATATAATGGTCATAAATAAGCTTGTTTGTTGATACACTGCACCCTTTTCCTCCAACATCCAAGCTAGGTTTCTACATAGGTGCTCTTCCAGAGTAGCACAAGGGAGAGTAAGTGGAATATCTCCTGTACTGTACAGTCAAATTACACCACAACTACATAAGAGGCAGATGGAATTTAAATGGTTACCATTATAGGTAATGTGGAGCAGATTCAAAATGCAAACATGTCTGGCGTTGAAAATGGGTTAAAAAAAACGGAACATAACTACATGCAGAAATATTTGGTACAAAAATAGTTTATTAAAAACAATTTCCTATAGCTGAAATATTGAAGATTTCATGTCCACGTCTTTTGTATTTTTAACAAATCATAGAAACATCTCTCAACTTTCAAACCATTAGGAATTAAAAACATTAAAGCAAAGGGCCTCTTGGTTGTTCCTTCCAAGTCAAATTTCCTTCTCTTTGATAAATGAATAAGGGGTTATAAACAACAATTATCATTACACCTTGGAATATTCAGTGATAAAAGCATATTTACAGCAGTGTATCTCAAGCAACACTCTTGATTTCATCACTTTACTTTTTTACTTGGTTTCCTTGTTTTTTAAAACCAGTGTGTCTTGTAGAATTTGGGCATCACCAGATATTAACAAATTGATTCATATCAGCCAGTTACAGTATGTTTTCAGTGAAATATGCACTATATTTTTGCAAGCCGTGTGTATCAAAGAAAGTCCATTGCAATTTGAATTCAGCAACAGGGTTAAATTCCATACTTGGATGTGGCAAGGTGATTTAAATCTGAACTTGACTGGCTTACGAGACATGAAATCGGACTAATTCCCAAACACAATTCAGCCTCTTCTTCACGACTCTGACCCCAAGACAGTGTCCCCTTCAATTAATAAACACTGGCAAGAGAAAGACCACCATAAACATAACACTCATCTAGTCTGCCTATTAATTTGTGTTGTACAGACACTCAAAAAAGTCCCTGCAGTCCCCCGCCACCTTGGCACCTGATTTCTTTTCTGTGGTATAACATATTTTTGAAACGCATTTGTTTGGGATTTTTTGTGTTGGATCTATACAAGGTTCAGTATTCTTTCTAACAGGAAAGGATATTCTACACATTTATGTGAAGGCGTAAACTTAAAATAACAGTAAAAAATAGAATATGTAAAAGGTATACACATCTTTGTTTTATTTGAACTAAATTGGCTTAACGGACAATATTTGTTTCAGATTCCTCATCGCATCTTACTTGAACAGTTTTGAAAAATTTCCTTTCAAAAAAGTATTAGCAGAAACCCAACCTACCGCAGAGAAAGGCAACATTTTAGCGATTTTTGAACAGCCGGTGCCCATCTGGGTACAAGTTTAATTTATTCACAAATGGATTTAGCACACGAGGCTAAGCTCAGTAGCCTGCTAACTAGTTCAATTAAGCTCAGTTGCTCTATTTTTTAAGCGCATGATGTACTTCCCCTTATTTTGCATGCCACTAATCACTAAAACAATGCAGACTTCCATAACATTATACAATTTAAGTGTACCAAAGGATATATACCATGATACACCATATGCCCCTTCTTTCCATTCTTAATTTTTGTGCACATGAAATGTTATGATAGACAATGTCACATTTCAAATGCCTCTTGGCCTATCAGTCAGAACTTTTGTATATATATATAAAAAAGAGTTTGTCTAATATTTCTGTAACCAAATAGCATACACAAAGTTATATGAACACACAAATAATTAAAAAGAACAACGTTTTTCCACAGTTGACAACTTTACTCCAAAGCAAATTCTGGAAGAGTATAGTATGATCAAAGAATGTAATGCCGTCTTGATTTTCTGAATTATGTTAGAATCACAGGGAGTGTTACATTTGTTTATACAAGCAAGGGGCCTTAATGGCTATTATCAGTAAAATATGGCTACCAATCATCCCAGTTAGATTCAGACAACTTGTGACTTCTAATCACCAGTGTGGCTATAAATACCAGAACTAGGGAAATACATAATTTGTTTTGAACTCTAACTTCGGTAATATTGAACATTGGGCATTGGCCAGTAAATGGTTGTGCAAGTGTCACTCAATTATCCGTTGCTGTACTATGTTTTAGGCTGAATAAAGTCAATATTTTCTCAGCGTCCTACATTTTTGACTTACCAATGAACAAAAGGAAACAATATTTTGTGAGCAAATTAGTAATTCGAGGTGATATTTTCCCCAAAATCCAGGGTAATGTATTTTCCTAATTGATTAAAGGAGAAATCAGATGCACTCCCTTCAACCACGTTAAAAAGAAAAAAAGAAAACCGTACAGTATTGGAGTTTCTGACTATTTAAACAGATTTGTGTTTCTTTTAGACATAACTTCTGAATTTCAAGGCCACATTAGTCCTTTCGAAGCTGTGCCTTGTTGGCTGCGATACTGCAGTGCAACAGGACATGAGGAGCGTACATGAAACACGATGAGATGAAAAGAAAAAAAGAACATTAAGGGGGACCTTATACCGCAGTTATTATAGCATAAATTTGGGAAGATATTTGGGAAGATATTCAGTGTTAGACAAGGTATTTTGGACAGATTTACCTTGTTGGAATATTGGGGAGTACCTGTCCCCCTGCCATTCCATAGATTAAAAAAAACAAATCTCAGAAAAGTATTCTCTCCATCTGCAAACCAACTCGACAAAGAAATAACTAAACTGTAACCTCAATTAATGGACAGAACTAAGTAACATGGATGCAATTCCATTCATCCATCCAATCATTCATGCCCACCTATAGCGTAGCTTACAGGAGGAAGACAGGCTCCAGTTGACAGCTGATTTTTAACTACCGGTACTACAATTTTTCCTGAATCTGATTTTCATATGACACATGTTGCTTGATGCAGATATAATGCCAGATTTAACGATAGGCTGTGTAGCCTGTAAACAATTATTTTTCTTCTGCTAGACAATGTCTGGAGGCTGTTCATTTTCCACACGTGTTGTTTTTACTGGTCAGAAACCATCAATTATCAAGTGCCAAGCCTCTGAAACTACTTATCATTGATCTGCCTGGGGTTGAGGCTACAATAGTCAACATTGTCTGCTTTATCTTCCATCTATGGTTTAGAGCAGTCTCTGGCTGAAGGAGTAGTGAGTCAGCCTATGATGCTGCCTCCTTTGTCGTTTCTGCGGGGTCACTTTGAGCTGGACGTGGAGGCTCAGAGGGCACTGGCTCTGCCGCAGCAGTAGTTACTTCACGGGCCGGAGCTAAAGGTTCTGATTCTGCCTTCTGTTGGGAAGGTTCTGTACTGGGTTCTTTGCTGGTTTCCACGGTAAAAGCAGGAGTCACACAAGGTTGTAGCGCACTGTCAGAGGTCCGCAATTTGTCCATGTTTTCCAATTCCACCAATCGATCATCCCTGTCCCACCGTGTGCTCCTTTCTCGTCTTTCTGACCGCCTTGGCCTGTCCCCTTCTTTCCCTTCAGCTCCTTTCCCTCTCTCTCTGTTCCCTCCGTCTCCCTTCCCTCTTTCACCTCCGTCCGCCCTCCCTTGCTCCCTCTCCCCATCCTCTCCCCCCCCTCGTTCTTGGTC
>OMOT01018434.1:6575-19968 GCA_900312575.1 Acanthochaenus luetkenii | reverse complement strand
TTATTTTGACAGAATACGCTAGGCGTGAACTTCATGAACCCCTGGATCAGCATAAGCTGATCTAAAACGTACTCAATGATAATGAAGCACATTACATCCCCATTTAACTGCAGGGAGCATATCATATTCTGCAAATGTAATGCAAATGAACACAGTTAGGCAAACTAGTCTTATCTCTCTCATCAAAAGCTTACTCAGTTCAAGCATGACTTCACCTTTGCTTGGCATATGTTTGACGGTGCTTTAGCCAAGTGCCGTAAAATAGTTGGACATTTCAAACAGAGTCCTGCAAACACAGCAGAGCTGAAAGTTCAGCAAGCCTCTCATGGGTAAGCAGAGGAGTCACTCGTCCAGGAAGTACCCACACGCTGGAATACAACTCTCGAAATGATAAAGCAGGTCAAGCTCAAAAAAGACCCACTGAAGGCAACGCTGGCAAGGCAGAAGCACAACATAGCCATGCTAACCTTGGAAACACTGCTGGAGCCATGCAAGTAAGAGGATTTCCCTATCCTCTCCAATTAGATTTTCTGACACATAGGCCTATAATTAATACAGAGCTTAAAGTTATCAGGCACCATGCCTGATTTCAGGCATAGAGCAATCTTAAATTCATATAAATAGTAGTCAATTCAATACATTGTACACATTTCTTACTGAACTAACTTCAGGCTCACAAATATTCCCTGTTAATATAATAGTCACTTTGTATTTTATAAATAATTTCATACCTGTCCCCTAAATGTGTGTTATCTGAATGAAAGGTAATTCATTCTGTTTGTTTTCTGTGTTTGTACTGTAGGTATGTGACTGAGCTCCTGGGTGGTGACAAATATGTGTCCTGCTCTGTGGTGCTACCTGCACTTTGCCACCTCTTGCATATGATGGAGATCTCTAGTTCCAAACCTATATAGTGCGCTTCAAGGGTGCATTCACAGAGGACCTCAACAGACGAAAGGAGAACACAAACCTGTCATGGCTAAAGGTAGCAACAGCTCTAGAACCCAGATTAGAGGACCTCAGGTGCCTGCCCAAAGTAGAGAGGGAAGAGGTGTGGTAAAAAGCTGCGGGAGCTGCTGATGGACAGAGAAACTGCTGCATCACAGCCCTCCAGAGAGGAAATGGTACTAGAGCCACCCAAGAAAAAGATGGCCCTTCTACTGATGGGGTCAGATGCAGAGTCTGATGATGAGGCACTGTACAAAGACATAGGGCAGAGCCCAGTGCCAGAATAGACACATGTCCACTACAGTGGTGGTCAGCATACACAGGTGCCCATGCCAAGCTGGCCCATATTACACAAAAGTACTTTGCTACCCCTGCGTCTACAGTGCCATGCAAGAGACTGTTTCCTTTGGCAGGCCACATTGTGCAGAAGAAGTGGTCAGCTCTGTCATCTGAAGATGTCAACAAGCTAGTCTGTCTGAGCAACTGGTTAAAGGAAAAGTAGACTTTATGGATTGGTTGACTGGAGTCATGTTACACAAGTTCACACTGTTCCAAGTAATCTTATTCAACTATGTATGAAAAGGGACTGTTCACCATCTCTTCAAAGACACTATGGGATCTGTTTCTTAAATAGCCCTACTCACTGCAGCATTTATTTGGGCAAGATGTTACTTTGCAAACAATTTACAGGCAAGCTGTTTACATTCACTTTGTAGCGGACGTTACTTTGTAACTGTTCTTAATGTGGTTGTCTGCTAATTCAGTCTGCAATTCATTGATGTTGTGGGTGATGCCAATCACTCTCTAAGACTCTTTTACTCAGCAAATTAAGAGATTCTAATTCTAATTTAGAAATCATCAAAACTAATCTGAGATTTTATATGAACTTTAAAAACTCTTGATTCCTATAACCAGTTTGTCATGCTGATATCTAAACTGAGATTATATTTTCAATAAAGTAAAAACTAATTGATTCCTCTAACCATTTTGTCATTTCTTTATTCCAACACCACACATGTATTTGTTTTATCCCCCAAAATACAACTAAATACTAGTATTTTAAACTTGTGATACATTTTTTTAATCGACTCACAGCACACATTTTTATGATATGGCCACCTCTATGTGAATACATAGTCAGAGATGTTTCAGAATCATCCCTTCCTATATGACTGAGTCAAGTGGTCACCATAAAGCTACAGCTGGCCTCTACACATTAAAGATGGATGATAGTGGGCATCAATAAATCATGTACAACAACTAAAACCAGCGGTATTACAGACATATAATGTGTTTGTATAGGCTAGTAGCAGGCTGTTGCCAGCATAGCATAGATGCTATAGATTAACTATTGTAAAGCTGGAAGAGTAAAAATAAAGCATTTACCGGCGTCTGAGTTCAAGGCTCTGTCGTTGTCTGTCTCCTCTCTTCCACGACAGCAATGAGAGCATGGAGAAAAAGAAAGAGAATGAGAGAGAGGGGAGGGGTAGCAGAAAGGAAAGAGATGGGGGTAATGCGATTGGAGCCGTTCTCTCTCTCGCTTGCTGTCTCTCCCTCGTCTTTCACATTGTGACTTTTCCCCTGTCCGCTTTCATTCATGTCAGCCTGTCATATCCAATTCCACTCTGAGGCAACGTGTTGTCCTTTACTTTCCTTCCCGCTCTCGTCTCCCTGGCTTCTTTTTAAAGGGTGGGGAAGCTAAAGGCACCAAAGACAACCCTGACCCAGTTAACTTTCTCCCTCTGACAGCAGCCTATTTTGCTATTGGCTGTTCAGCTTGCAACTCCCAGTCACCTTCAACCTAATTGGCAGTTCCCTTCCAGAGAAACAATGGCAGAGACACAACCATGAGTAGACGGGATAATGACAATATTTCAATAACTGCGGCCAAGATGCATCTTGAGTGCCAAGCAGTGCCATTCCATATTAAAAGGGGGTCCCAAAACAAATAAATAGACAAACTGCAGTCAAATATCCTACCTATGCCAATGTGCATCATTGCCTTTGCATGGATCTGTCAAACATTTCCCAGTTGTCTGTATGGGATTGCATGTAGCCTGCACCCATAAGCATGTGCGCATTGTGCGTGTCTGTATGTGTGTCTATGTGTGCTTGCATAGGTATTTGTCTCACTCTTTTTTGTGATTTTTGCCCTTCAACATATCCAGAAACAGAATACTGAAGACACCATTTTAAACAGTATTAGTGTAGAACCTCTGAACATTTATTTCAGGATGTTTAAGCAGATGAGCTGTGCTGTGTGTGCAAAGTGTTGAGAAATGCTAAAGTTTGACAATGAACGTTAGCAACCTGTACTTCCCAAACCTAACAGTGGGTGGGAAAAGATGACCTTAGTATAGACTACTTGGTGGATCACAGTACCACAGCTCAAGGAATGGGGACCTGACCCCTCACCCACTCATGGAAACGCACAGACACACACAGAGAAAAACAAAAACACACCAAGGGTGAGCATGTCTTTCAATATTATTATTATGATACAAAATGTAAGCGGCTGCTTTGGAGCATATTTAAGGCGGACAATTTGCTCAACTGAGAATGGGTCTAACAGGTGTCCAGGGCACAGGGCATCCTTGTAGCTAAACAGGCTTGTGGGAACTGACAGGCTCATAACCTGTCTAACATTGTTGCATGCCATCCCTACTCTCTTCCATCACTTTCCACTGTATGGTAAAGCAGACAGGCAAAACCAAAATTTGAATGGGAGGACACTTACTGACACTGACTGAACGCCTAGGAATTATAGCATGCTCATATCACTGACAGAGAGCTAGGCTTAATCTTGCTTCCATTTAGACAAACTTTCAGGAGGTGCGTGCTCTGAAGCACAAGGTCTAGTCTAATGTTGAGAAGATTGAGAACTACCCCTTAATGTCAGCATAATTAAAATGTGCCAACTCTTGTCTAGACCATTTCTACCTGGTGATTATCTTGCATTTTCCTTATCGTACTATCGTAATAGACAAATTTCAGGGAAATGTGCCAGGCCATGTCTATGAAAACACAGTGGCTGTTCATCGAAGTAAAATTCACTGTGTCAAAGCCGAATGTCCTCATCTAGCCCATCTATAATAGTGGAAAGCCTCAAAGAGTCAGTCTTGTGTTGAGACTAGATAGTGTTTAAGGTGAAATTTCACCATTTGGCATTTGAACCATTAGAGCAACAACAGTGTGGCATGATGCCTCTTAAAGATCACATGGCAGCCTTTTCCTACTCTGTACGCATACCTGACACTGTACAAATGTCACGTCAATAGGAGGCATGCTTTATAAATAGCAAACTTTGCACATGCCAAGAGGAAGATCAGGGCCGTCTTTAGAGGGCAGAAACCGGTGCAGTCGCACCAGGCCATGCCCTTCACAGGCCCGATGCGGTGAGGGGAAATTAATTTAGCCATTTATTTATTTTTTGTTATTATAATTTGTATATATAAAATAATATGTATGTTTGTGACACCGAGAATACATAGTCTAAATGCCATTTTTGAAAGTTGACGTTATAGGAAGTAGTGCAGGCTTCAGGAGCAACCTGCCAATTCTGACTGCATGGTAAAATGGTCGGGAGTGAAACATTTATCAAGAAAAAGAAAAGAGAAGAAATAAATGCAACCTTGAAAGGTTCCTTGGATAGATTCGTAAAGAAAAACGTGGTGGAAGAAGAGGACGATGACAATGAGGGAGAGGAAGACGGCGCTGAAGGCACCTTAGGCTAAGATGCGGTGGGGCTCTGTGGCATCACGGTTAAGGCTGGGGATGTGACCACTGTCCCAAACAGACTCCCTTCATGCACACAAGGCCAAACTGAACAACAGGAAACTAGAAACAATGAGCAGCACCACCCATCCACATAGGAACACATAAGGCTTCCCTTCACTGTGTTACTCTGCAACGCCTTTGCTGAAATAGTAAACCATATGTCAGATATTCGGATCTGATAAAAAAGAACTGTGGTATCCTCACGCAACAATCAGTCAGAGATCAGATAACTTGTTGGCAACGTGCATGAAAGAAAATTATGATCTCATTATTCAGACACAAAGTATTCCAGCCTCAGGGTATTATAAAACAAACTATTCACAACAGGCAGTTTAAAAAAAAAAAAAAGGTGCTACTGCAGTTTTACTAGTGTTACAAAGCCATAAACAATACATAGCATATTAGGTTCATGACAAGTCTGAGGGAGCCTTTTAAAACGAGTGGTGCTTGAGGTCTGGGTGTGTTAGTCCAGTAAGAGGCAGGCAGCAGCCTGGTTAAAGAAGAGACTAAAGCGACAGAGGGAGTCTGTTCAGCTCACAGCATCCGATACTCAAGCATGCTCCTCTCCACAGGCTTCCCCATTGTCCCAGTGTGTCAGTGTGCTCTCATGTCACACAGACTTCACTAATGGTGTGACCAGTGAGACTATCTACTCTCTTCACTTAATCCACTCATATATTTGTAAAAAATAAATAAAAAAAAGTACAGCTGCAATTGACCCACACGCCAAACACAATAATACAAAACGCTACTAAACCGGGATAATCTACACTCTCCTGCCCACTTGATCTTCCGAGTACCTGTCCAGGTGCGTCTCGTCAGTGTCAGCAGCTGAGACTAGTAGGGATACAGGACGTGAAGGGGTGAACGTTATTACAGCGTGGAGACATTACTTTCTACAGACCATATAGTTCTACAGCAACTTGCTACTACCACAACTAACCAACCGAACTAAAACTACGAAACACGGGCTACGCATCTAACGTCACGCCGGCTAACGTCAAACTGCGGGACGGTCGCAACAATGTGCATGACAGCAAAGGAGGTGGCCACGTAGCGTCTTTCAGCAAGGCTGTGAAGACAGCCGGGCGGGGCCTAAGGGCAGATGGAATCAGTGCCTCCTCGTTTTAACATAGCAGGCGTAAGCAGCCGAGCGAGAACACAGCGGCTTAAACCCTAACGACGTCGAACGCCAGCTAGCTGCTAACGTTAGCTGGCTAGCTAGGTGCCGGCAGCTCGGGGGTGTCAACGTTACTGGCAAAGCAGCAGGAGCGACGTGACGACGGCAACACGACGCCCAACACTCACCTACTGGCCCCTCTTTGTGTTTAGACGAGCGTCTTCCATTCACACCTCGCTCAAGTCTGCTACCTCCACTCTTCTTCCGCGCCGCCATCTTCACCCAGTCTGTGACGCGCCGCCTCCTCAGATCTCGCCCTTCACTACCTGTCTGGGCGAGAGGCCCCGCCCACGTCAAACAAAGGAAGCCTACAAACTGATGGCTTTACATTCGGGTAGCCAATCGCGAAGCTCCGAAGTCAATAAGCGCCTCCCCGTTGCCCTGGGTAGCACAACAAACGCCTGAAAAGAGGTGGGCATGAAATTCCATGCAGGATTGAATACAAGGAATAAAATAAAATAAATACATTAATGTGTAATTACTGTGTTTTCATAGCTTTATTCATAAAACAGGCAAATGGAAACAGGCAAATGAACTGTGACACAAAGGAAAAATAAGAAGAAGTAATTAAGTGAATTGCAAACAGGACAAGAAATATAAATGCTTTAGTGAAAACAGTAAAAATAATAATTTAATGATATGCTGCCAGATGCTAAAACCACTACTGTATGCAGTGTATATAAAGCACTCCAAATTAAGGTGAAGGATGCAATAATTGATTTAGAATCCCTCAACAATACCACAGCCATAACCTGTGTCAAACTTCAGCTCTCAAAATCACTGGGCCCCCTTTCTTTCGTCTTATTCCTCTCCGTCTTTTTCCTTTCCTTCAAGGTTTCTCCAGTTGGATATCTTCCTCTTCCTCCATAATGTTGCCCACATCCTGGTAAGGGTTCTGTACCTGTGAGCGCTGGATCTGATCATATGTGGTGCAACAGTCGTCCAGATTCAGCCCCTGGGTGAGTAGATAGGGAAGATGAAAATCAATTAGACAGAAAAATCAATTAAACACATTCAATTGATTAATGGTACAAGATAACATGTCCATTCATATCTCTGTCCCATTGTTGTTTTCAGGGAAACGATAAGGCCCAGGACATTCCTCAACTGGTCACCCTGCTCAACTGGTGGTACGACGTCCTCTCCCTGCCGTGACATGTTTGACAGACGAAGAGTGACTCAGAGAGGGGGTGACTCATTTAAGGTTCACCTCATATATGTTCTCCTCTTCCTTCTTCATCTTTCTCTTCTCCAGTTCATTTAGTCTCTTTGACTGGAAGAGGAAAAGAGACGTTGGTAAAGCTGTGGAATGATGCAACTTCCCGCCGGGGCAAAGTGAGAAACATTGTCATCACACAGAATCAAAAAATAGGATTTTGAGAAACGTCCGGTTGTTTGTGGTAAATACAGTGAAACTAGAGCCGTCTTAAGGATTGCAATCAGTTCCGGTACGTTGAGTGTAACCTGAATACAGGGTGTTACCACGATTGAGCAATGTGGGAAATTAGCCATAGCTTGCAGAGAAGACCCTCTCACCTTGCAGAGAAGGGTGGCAGAAGTCAGCAGCACACAGAGCAGAAGTAAGATTCCCTCAGCTGTCAGGATCTTGTCCTTGGTGCTCTCACTGATGTTTAGCATCTTCTCCATTGGCTCTGGGCATGAAGACAGGGTCAATCGATGGTGTGGTTAGGTGAGGGTAATGGTGCCGGTGTAAACTAATGCAGGTTATGTCACACGATGTCTCCAGAAAAGTTTAGTGCTTGTTTTACATTTCCACATCCGAATTAAAAGGGAAGATTCGGATGCAGTGTGTGTGAAATACCCATAGACATTCAGTTGATTGCAACTTGATCCAATCTTTGTACTATTTTAAGTAAATGACTGGGCAGCAGACTGTCATGAGACCATCCTTATGACGTAAAGACTAGACTAATCTACAATACGTATAGATGCTGCCATTCATAGAGCTCTTGGTTAGACTACGGTTCACTGGGTTTATGGCTTATGAGGCTTTTGTAGTGCTTAGAGTTTGCTTGACGCCATCTCCCCATGTTACACACACACACACACACACACACACACTCACTGTAGACCTGCAGGAAGGTGCCGTGTGTGAAGACAGAGGGCCTGAGGGCACTGTGGTTGAGGAAACACTGGTACAGCCCAGAGTCATTGAACTGCACCTCCCTGAGGGTGAGGACGTGACACTGGCCCCCGGCAGACATCTTTTTCTGCGTTGTATTCACACGGCGCTGAAACACGTCCACCGTCTGTGTCTTCTTTGTACCGTTGGCGGTGTGAATGCTTGTGATCCAAGTGCAGTTCACTGGATCCTTGCTGGTGGTGTAGCAGCACTCCAGGGTGGCAGTGTGAGAGAGTTGCACCTTCAGTGACGGCCTGTCGGCTTCCAAAGTCACCTGGCTGTGGTCGACCTGCGCAACCACTAGGGAACAGGCAGCAATTCTGATGTAGTTTCTTCTCTCCACTAGTTTAGTTCAAAACACTTCTGTCCATTTTGAGTGGTGTCATGACATTGGCAATAACAATAACCTTTATTTATAGTGTCTTAAAACATGAATAATAAAAATGTAAGCAATAAACAAAGTATAAACCAAAATCAATAGACTAAAATTGTAACGTGTCAGCACACCCATCTGCTCTTACAGGAGATGTGGTTCACTGGAGCAGAACTCCGAGCTAAATGTAGAGTGGATATTTTTTGCACAGACATGTACAAATGCCTTACTTATACAGTACATGCCCAAAAAGGTAATGTCATCTACACAAATCTAATTTATTTTCTCCAAATGAGAGTAGCCCAAATGTCACCGCATCTTAAAACTGGCCTTACTCACCAACAATGCTGCACAGGACAAAGATTGTAACGGCACCCATCCTCTTCACAAATGTGCAATCCAGAAATAATGACAAAACAAAGCTACTGGAACGTTGTCAGTAATGTTCGCTCCACCACACCGGTCCAACTCCTCACTGTTGTTGCAATGACACACTGGTGTCTTTGTTTTTCTCTGTCAGGATGTATGCTTGAATGATTTTCAGCAGTCACTCATTTGCATAAAACTGAAGTTGCATCTGATACGTTTAGGTAGCGTATCATTCGTTGTGCAGAATATTCTGGAAAATAAGGACGAGTCATTTTTCTCACCATCTTCTCTCCAGATGAAGTACGCATAGGCCAGATATGATCCACGGAACTAACCTCGGGTCGTAGTGCATCATCTCTCCAAACTATGTTCGTATGCAATCTCAACCCCAAATCAGTTAGTAGCCAATAACTATAAAAAATGACAAAACAGGAATTTATTTCCCCATTTATTATTTTTGTAAAAATGAATTAAAAAAGAACGTACCACAATTTTTCTTATACATCATTAAAAACCCTTTTACACAATACAATCAAAACCCAAATACACAATATAGTTCTTGCATATTCATTGTTTATACATAGACAAGATGGCAGATGCCTGTATGACACGGACTTGTGGAGTAAAACACGGTGAAGGCTCAAACCCTATTGCCGTTATGGAGATGGACAAGAGTACAGGCTACCCCCCGAGAGCGGGTCGACTGGGGCCGAGTGAAGTCACCCTACAAAAGACCCCAACCAATCAGAATGCTCAGTATTATCTCTCAATGCATATTGGTCATTCATGCATCGGCTCCCTCTCTCCTATAGGTCAATTGCATGGACCGCCATGAGAGGCAGCCCACCAAAACAGTGCTCATGTTTGTAGACTGTAGAGCCCTTTATGAAGAAAACAGCTTGATCGTCAAAACAAGGCACCGCTCTATAAATACATTTTCTATACATCTATGTATTTGTATATAGGGTACATGAGGAAAAGCAACTGGAGAGAGAGAGAGTCTGTAGTAGTCGTTCGCCCAGTGCTGTGGTTGAAGAGTGGAGGTATTACTGTAAGCAGGTGTTAACTGGGTTTCACCAGCTGATCACTGCAGCTCAATGGTGAAAAATCCCTGGTTGAGAATATCTCTTTAACCTCATACCATTGGTAGGCTGGATGGCCACAGAATAAAATGAGTTTGGACTCAAACTCGCAAATGTCAGAATATGCTATGATAATATGCTAATTGTCAGGTTCAGATCGTTCGTGCATAAACGGGTTACAGACAAGTCTTTTCTCTCTCCCCGTTATTGGCAAATGCATAGTACACAATTACATACGATTTTTGGAGACAAAAAAACTAATAACAAAAACCTCCCCGAGCCGTTTAAGCAAATCAAACGCAATACACACTGACGTATGGTAACACCGTGTGGTAGGAAAGGTGATCATACCATCATTTGAAGTGAGGGTGTGATCAAGATGTGTATGTAGCTAATAAGCGTACTAAACACACATGTTACGACAGACTAAGAAGGAGGGACCTTAGCTATACTGGTTGCTCACCCTTTCACTATTGGCACAAGATAACATTTATATACAGTTTTTTAAGAGGAAGACAGGATGTAGATTAAAATGAAGAATGGAGAGGAGAAAGACGACAGAAACGAGGCAGTAATGTTCAAGCACAAACTCATGTGTCATTTAGCAACTTCTGACACTCGAGCAACTAATGGCGCCGCAATTTGCATAATTTCATACTGAGGTTCAGTAGAGTCAATGGGGGCTTTTGTCGTTGTGCCAACAATGAGAATGCATACTAGGAAGTGATCATGATTACTGCCATTACAGTACTGGTAAGAGGGACGTCCGAACAAGTCTGCAGTTTTCCTGCCTCCAAAGCTGCAACGTTTCCTCAGTATCCTTATCTGACTCTTGGTCTTATTGCCCTTTTCTTTTTCCGTTTCTGGAACAGGTCCCATGATGCATTTTGTTCTTATTTATTTTTGCCAGAGGTTTTAGGTGACCAAGTCCTCTATCCAGTTCAGTACAGTACAGCTTGTTGCAGTCACACTGGCTTGGTCTTACACAGACCCAAACACATTCTGCGGCAATGTTATTTTTTCCTTCCTGGAGTGTGTGTGTGGGAAAACACAGGGGCCTGCAGACTCTGTTTGGCTCTAAGTCGGTCACAAGGCAGTATGTCTTAACACAGTATCTAATATTCTTCACCTTTACATTCATGAAACTTGGTACAGTATTGAAAACGCTTCTGAATGGTTGGCAATCCACTCACTTGGAGAGAGGAAAAGCAGCTGGTCAGAGCTTCTAGCTGCAGGCTGCGCTAGTGAGCCATCGAATCAGCATCAAGTGACATGCTAATATACACATGAGACGTGTCATAAGAATATAACAGCTAGTATGAGGATCTAACGGTACTTTGTTACGTCTTTGGTCCTGTGTGCATGGCCACAGGTCAATGCCATGAAGAAATTATATCATTATCATAATTACAATCAACTCCTGAATA
The DNA here is from genome assembly GCA_900312575.1 of Acanthochaenus luetkenii. NCBI lineage: Eukaryota > Metazoa > Chordata > Actinopteri > Beryciformes > Stephanoberycidae > Acanthochaenus > Acanthochaenus luetkenii. Next base: position 8,669 of record OMOT01018434.1, on the reverse strand, counting down.
ATATACAAAGAGAGAGTCCAATTTTGATACAAATATTGATACCAGTGAAGAATATACTCTTTGACTAGTAACATATCTAAACAGCATATAATACAAACCGTAACCCCGTCTTTGGCTCAGGAGCTATGAGCCCTATTTGGGGGAAGTCGACACCGCAGACAATTACAATCAAACAGGCTAACAGACATAATGCTCCTACTGACTGCCTTCCTTTGTGAACACTGGGCCCTCAGGTAGGTGTGTGTGTGTGCTCACTGACTTGTGTCTGCATTTAGCTACAGATCAGCGAGTGCAATGTCTGATATCTTTTCTACACATCTTCCCATGACCCTTTAGTTCTATACGCTGCAAGCTGGCTTCAAATAAACCAAAGCAACAACGGCCTTTTCCAACCGCTCTTTATCGCAGGCTCTATTACACATTACACATTCTAGGTCTGCCTTCTTTTATTCTCTCTCTCCCCCTCTCTCCCTCTCACACACACATCGCTCTATCTTTGCGGCCCAGCGCTGTAACAGTTTTACTCGGGTGAGGCAGCTCATTGACCTAACAGGAGGAATAAATAAAAGCAGTAAACCCAAAACAAGTCTCTAGCACTACCAACATGATTAGCTATAGTGCCACTATATATAAATGTTTCTATTTTGACCTAATTACAGTAAGATAACTCCCAAACAAAGCCTTTCTCAACTAACTCACTTTGTAACACACATACACACACGTTCTCGCATGCATCCTTTCAATGATGAGGGCTGGCCATATAAAGCACAACCAAGTCATTGTTAAAAAACTACATTGAATAGAGAATAAAAGTAATCAGTGTTGGGAATCCGTGTGCGTCCAATTGGATTTGATCAGAAAAATTGCACTTCTGCTGTACTTCGGCATAGACTAGAAAGAACACTATACATCAGCAGTAGTATTTCAATACAACGCTACAAAACGCTACACTGCCCTCTAAAGGCTCCCAACTGGTATAACTAACTTGGCATGCATATATAGGATTTACCCTTTACAAGAAATCTTCTATTGGCAATAATGTAAATAGGTTTTCTGGTGTGCACGTTTCTGGTGTGCACGTTTCTGGTGTGCGTATGTGTGTTACAGCAGATCACAATCACAACATTTCGTTAGGCAGAAACTCTCACGGCAACATATTGCTCCATTTTTTGGCACCCGTTTACAAAAACCACCTCCCACACAAAAGTAGGAACTCTCTCGTTATTTCTTTGTCTACTTGTCTGCCAAGCATGCACACAAACAGACATACATACACACACCTCCCATGTTCCATCATGAACCACTGCACCGTGCACAAAGCCCTCCCCCTCTGCCTGGCAGAAACCTCCTGGTTGGCTACAACCAGTTGTGACTCAAATTCAGAAAGGGTCCAGGCATGACAGTGTTGAGGAATTTCCAGGCACTCCTCTGAAGGTCCCTCTTGCACTTCAATCCGGCACCAGTAATAATCTTGGCAGGAAAAAAAATGTTGAAACAATTGCAGACAGAAAATGTTGAAATAATTGCAGACAAACTACTACAACTACTCTTAAAAGTAGGGGGGGAAATCCTGTACTTTCTAAGGGATCCTCTGTATTTGAGATATATTGAATGATGAACGTTGGGTAATGATTATATGTGTGTATATATATATATATATACACACACACACACTATATGGTTATGTGTGGGGGGGCAGATGAAGAATCCAACTCTAAGCTTAGCTTGCTGCTGCAGTTTCACGTACTCTGGTATCCAGTCTCAGACTATTTGCTTAAATAGCTGGATCTCACCTAGTGGCCAGCAGGTGGCGTGCTGGTGTCTCACTGGAAGTTGCCCCCTTCTAGTGAGAACTTGGAAAGGGCCTCCTGCAGCCTGTGGTGCTCCTCCTCAACAGTCTGCAACACACAGATCAATATCACCTTAGGAGGCTTGGACAGACTGACTGACTGACTGACACACACACCTTCCTCACAACTCCACCTCCTCTTAACATCCTCTCTCCGTCTCCCTCACTGCTTCTCTGACACATCCCATTGCAAGCGGTGGACACAATAGCCATTTTCAGAGAAGTCCAATTTCACAAGGCAATTT
>OMOT01018414.1:21188-32516 GCA_900312575.1 Acanthochaenus luetkenii | reverse complement strand
ACACACACACACACACACACACACACACACACACACACACACACACTACAAAGATGTGGAGTGGAAGGGCGTACGGATATATGAATGTGTAATTCGTGTGCACGTGCATACGCATACACAGCCTGACCTTGAGAGATACAAATTGCTATCTACACGATTGGAACCGTCACATGGGGCTGAATATAATTGAAGCCTAATTAAAGGTGCCAAGATAAAGCACAAGCAGCTCAAGTCCTTCATCCCTCACTTCACGCTCACAACTTGTTTATTTTGCACTTCCACACTCTGATGCGTGCAGCTTACTCCAGTGCAGACCAAAAGAATAAGAGGAGAGCGAGAGAGGGGTCAGGGTGTGTCACAGGCCGTCACTCAAACTTCATCCCTGTCCACGTGGGACCTCTACTGACTCATCTGTGAAACTGCATCTCTACGCCACTCACAATGACCACACTGGCCTGCCGCATAGCAGGCGTCCTGATCTGTCCAGCAGAGAGCACGTTAAACAATCCCACTAACACGGAGAACCGGTGCTTGTGCTGCTGTTGCAGAGCCGTTGAATTAGAGAGGAGGTCCTCCAGCACAGACATCCTGCAAAAGCCCCTCTGCCTTTAACCCAATTATCTCATTGGCAGAGTAGACAAAGAACAACTGCCTCCATTGATGGATGGGGATTATATGAAGGATGTCCTCATTTATCCCAATTACATTATATAAATACAACTTTTGACTACTTGTAGTTGAAGAGCTTGAAGATACAAATTTGTATGTAAGCGTTGGCTTGGAAAGGACTCTACGTTTTGAAAGAACAAGAGTTTTATTGTTGAAAATTTACATTTAGAGGGATAAGTCACCTGATTGCTGTGGAAAAACAGATGTAGTTTAATGATCTAAAACAAGCAAATGCATCATCTCTATTAACCAAATAATAACTATTTTACTGGTAAAAAATATCTTGGTATGGTAAAGTATAAATGGTAATATAATAAATGAACAAACTTGCAAACACACACACACACACGTGCACAGTCATAACACGCACTTTCAAACTTCAAAATGAGGCTGCAAAAGATGATTTTTGGCAGAACATCCAAAACACGGCTTGATAAAACAACAGTGGATTCAACACTAAACACCAGAGTGCACACAGCCAAACACGCTGACAGCGAGCTGTGCAAACATTCTCAGCATGGAGCCAGCTCACCTCCTCCGCTCTTCCTCCCTCACCTGATGGGATATAAACTTGGCAAAGCTTCTGTGCAAAACGGTGCCAGAGGGAGACATTTACCAGGGGAGGAGTCCTGTCTTCAAGTCAAATACAAAGAGACTGTGCTGAATTCCCCCATTAGACTCCAACGAGTAATCACTACTCCTGCGGTGTACACTGATGGATGGACCACAGCCCAGACCCGTCCTCGCTACTTATCTTCTCCTCCTCTTCCTCTGCATTAGTCCATTGACTCTCTCTCTCTCTCGCTCTCTCTCTCTCTCGCTCGCTAGCCAAGGAGGATGTCCACAGAGCAGAAACAGAGGGCTAGTGTTGGCCAATGGTGGGCTATAAATAGGCCTCTTGAGGTCATCGTTGTCTCTTCCTATGAAGGTGAAGAGCGAGAGAGAGGAAGGCAGACCGAGCACCATCACTCTTTGCTTGCTTTACTTCCCTCCTTGCATCGACTACCATCTCCCTTATCAGTTTCACCTCTCCTGATGCATGAAGTGCTAACGTTCATGTACTTTACTGAATGACTAAATAAAATAAAACAGAGGGGGAACAAATGCCTCAGAGAACATGAGCCATATGCCCTGTTGAAAGGTCAAAGGTTGATGATGATGATGACATTTATTGGTCCTGGGCAGGAAATGTAACTTCTGGCAAAGTGGTGACAGTACACACAATATTACAGATGAAAAAGGCAATACATCAATGAACAGCAACACATCGTAAAAGATTAACTGAGAAGATTTGTTCCGCAGCTCTATGCTTTACGTTCTCTACACGAAGACTGGAATAACAAACACACGTAGTAATGTTTTCTTGCAACAGAGTTTTCAGTCCCACTAATTATTACATTGCTTTCAAACCAGAAAGACATTTAATGCGATGGCTCATCAGCTCTTATCATGAGCGTGGCTCTGTATGTAATTTGGAACATTTAGCCTCCATCATCATTTTACAGTAACCATCTGCTGATGATGCGGCTAAATTGGGAAATGAATTTCAAATAGGGATGGTCAGATGAAAACTGGTATCGATACTTCGATACGCACATGCTACTCAATCTACTGTGCAATCTACCCATTTGGTATCGATGCCCTTTGAAAATGATTAATTTCAAAGTTATTTTTAATCCAAAATGCGTCAATCAAGCGTCATAGTTCCGCTACGAGGTGGGAAATTCCCCAGTTCCAGGAAGGCAGCCTTACAATCTCCAAGAAGTGAGAAAGCAGTTATGAAGGGGCTTTAGTTTCATGGACTGTACAGTTTACAATGTCCAGAGGTTTAACAAGACTGTTTTTCAACATGTTCCCCAAAAACACTTACTTTGACTTATTAATTAATATATTGTTGTTTGTCTCTTTTGGTCATTTGTCTTCTGGCGCGCCATCAATGATCGGGAAAAAAGCAGGTGTTGTGACAAAATTCAGAGAGAAAGTACAGGCTGCAAATGGAGGACATGGTTTTTGGACATTTCACTGTATGTTGCACCAGGAGGCATTGTGTTACAATGACATTTGAATGAAATTTAAGAAGGCTCTGAATTGCCTTGTGTAAGACATCAATTTGTTTTTGGGGTACATGTTGAAAAACAGTCTTGTAAAACCTCTGGACATTGTAAACTGTAAAGTCCATGAAACTAAAGCCCCTTCATGATGCTGTCTCACTTCTTGGAGATTGTAAGGCTGCCTTCCTGGAACTGGGGAATGTCCCACCTCGTAGTGAAACTATGATGCTTGATTGACGCACTTTAAATAACTTTGAAATCGATACTTTTCAAAGTATCAAATGAGTAGCATGTGAGTATCAAAGTATCGATACCAGTTTCGATCCGCCCATCCCTAGTGGACATTCCTTTCCCAATTTAGCCGCATCATCAGCAGATGGCCACTGTAAAATGATGATGGAGGCTAAACGTTCCAGATTACATACAGAGCCACGCTCATGATAAGAGCTGATGATAAGGGCTGTTCGATATGACAATATATATTGTGCGGTGATAGAGAAATGTCGTTTCTATCGCCATTGCTGCAAAAAAAGCAGCAGAACTGCTTTACGGCTGTCATTCCCGACCCTGCTTTACGTTCTCTACACGAGGACTGGAATAACTAACACACGTAGTAGCGTGACACAGAATAAAACTCTGTTGTATTTTTATTATTACATTGCTTTCAAACCAGAAAAACATTTAATGCGATGGCTCATCAGCGGGTCCGTCGGGCTTAAGGGGTGAACAACAGCAATTCTAAAACACACGTTCAATATTATTACCCTTTTCAGGAGTTATTCTTCGCATCGCGTCGGCAGAAAATGTGGGCAAATCAAATAAGTGAAACGTTTTTTTATTAAATAAAACCGTCTGCTCTGACTCCGTCTTGTTAAGTGACTGTCTGTGACTGCGTGCGTTTCTCAGCCTGCCTGTGTGTGTGTGTGAGGGGCGGAGGGAGAGAGTGTATAACTACCGGCCTGAATTATTGTCCCAGTCCTGTCCTGGCTGTTACTCACAGTTTGTTCACAATCCTTCACATGGGAAAATAAAGATAAGGTAGATCTATTAATTAGAATATAAGATATACATTTCTGATTGACTTATCCCCCACTGAGTCACAGAACTGTACTGAAGCCCCTCCAACAGGCCACAGGCCTCTGGAGACAGTGAGTAATCCACTGAGCCAGCAAGGACATCCCATGCTCTCATAACAAACACCTTTTAAGGCGGTGGCTACAGACTGATTTACAGGCAGTCTGCTTTTGATATCACTACAGCACACATTGATGTCTTTATTAACACATTGAAAGTTTCAATGGGTCAAGGGTAAAAAAAAGGCACCAAAAAAAGAAATAGATATGGCTAAAATGTAGATGATCATATAGAGTTTTAGGTAACAGAAGACTGGTCTTATTAGCCTAAATCACAAAATAGGGTTCCAAGAGAGAAGAGTGTCCCATCACCCCCTTATTGAGAAACCGTAGATCCGCCCTATATGTCCAAAATAATTTCTGCCGTCGGGTATGGACACAGGAAGTGACAAAACCTGGCCCGTTTGAGAGAAAGCTGGACTGACCAGCGTTAGATCTTTTAAAGTAATCACAGACCACCCGGGTTGCTAAACATCGCCCTGCTGTGTGTCGTTTACTGATGTCATGTTGCATTACTTATGGGTGTGGATGTCCTCAAAATTCGGTGACCTCTCGATACCATTTAGGGCCGCCAACATGCAGAATCCCCTTTAAGGAAAAGAGGTTGAATTCCTTAGCAGCACATAACAAGTACACATCGATATAAGTCATCGATGGCTGACAGTAGATTACGTCAGAATGTTTTTTCACCACGCAGGTCAATCCAGGACAATGGGAGCAGACTCCCTCCCACCCATGTTATTCCTCCATCAATAACTCCACTCTCACTGTAGCCTCCTCCCTATTTTCTCCCTGCATCTCTCTCTCCCTCTCTGTCCGTGTGCCCTGACTCCTCCCTCACTTGCAGCCTGGCGTACACTCAGACTAATGCGCTCGTCTTCACACCAGCGTCTCTGAGCATCACCACACAGCCACGGAGAGGAGGACCAGACTGTCACCTCGCTTACAGGTAGGAAAACGACTTGAAGCGTTGTGAGGACGCAGAAAACATTGCCGAAACATCTCAACAGTTAGGCGTAGGATTTTCACTGGCTGGGAATTTATGTTTTGATGTTTCATTGCTTTGTTTACTTGAAAAGTACCATGCAGGGTTTTGTTTCAGAAGTTACTGAAATCAATCCAAGCTAGAATAAAATACAATAAAAACGACACTCTTTTGGACTTGACACTCGAACACTAAATTACTTTAATCCAAATTGCAGTGGCGCTGCTTTACATACTGTTAAGAGGCCTTACTGTCACACTTGGAAGAACGCAAAAAGCTTGCAAACTGGCATGTACCGTGTTTAGGTCCTACTGCTGTGATGAGCGCACTTTATTATGCAAACTGAGACACTGAAGCACTTAGGAACGTGACAAAAAGGTAGCTTTTGATTTGTTGTATGTGGCGCTACGGAAGATGGAAAATATCCTAGTATGGCCTTGGATAAGAACGGTGTGTGCTGCAAGCCCGTTTCCTGGGCATCAACAGGAACGGCATCAGATAGGAAATTACCTTGAACATTCACCTTGAAAAGCTGCTGTGCCAAGAGCAGCTTCTTATGCAAAAATTCCTGTCAAGCTTTTTTCCTGCTACCTTATAAAACATAGCAAGCATATTATTTTTGTTGTCAAACTATTTACTTATTTTTTCACGTGTTCATTTATTTATGTATTACTTTTGAAACAGGATATTTTTTGATTTACCATAGTATGATAACAAATGTTAGAGCTGAAAAAACGATCCATTTCAGTAGCATGGCCTTGTCTGAGGTCAGTAAGTGTTGACATGTGCAGTTACAAAATGAAATGCAGCTCGGCAGTGACTTTGATATAGTGTCCATACAGAGTGTATTCTGACAGCAGGTTATCTGCATGAGGTGGTTTGGTACTATCTGAGCAACGCAAGCAGGTACTTTGCATTTTACACTTAGGGATGAACAGTCCTCCAGATATCCAGTTATTCCAGCTTGGTGAGCCAAGAAGAGGGAAGAAAAGAGTGGTGTACCATTACAAATGGGTACTTTTCCTTTTATAGGAATTATTGTACCTCGCCTCAAGTGCCGCAGATGTCTTCTGTCCTCTGTTGACCAAAACGTATCCCTACATGACCCACTGCATAACCTGAACTGCAAAAGAGATTGTTATATATACAGTGCATGAAGAATATATACAGCCAACTCTCCCGTATCGCCACAGGATGCCTCTTGGAGGAGGAAACAAGTGCGGCTGCTGCCAGAAAACCGTCTACTTTGCTGAGGAAGTGCAGTGTGAGGGGAAGAGTTGGCACAAATCCTGTTTTCTGTGCAGTAAGTATGTAGGTTCTGAGGTATTGTTTTGTGATTTGACTTGCTCTGAATGCGTAAATGACTCTGAAATGATCCTGAAGTGCCAGGATGGAATGCAGAGTATTTGGCACCAGGGTAAGAAACAGAACATCCGTTGGTTTTCCCCTTGGACTCTGCTCTTATTTGGATATAGTGTGACACAGGCTTGGTCTTCCTTATAGGGCAGAGGAACACCCCCTTTATTTGAGCCAGCTAAGCACATAGTGGGTATATTTTATGTGGTCACACTGAGTCTGTGGGGATGTCACTGTTTGACATTTGTGAATAAATGCTCAGAAATGTCAAGGTTTGCTTTTGAGAAGATGACGTTAAAATACCCAGATTAGGGAACTGTTTGTTTGGTTTGCTGTAAATGTTTGTGGATTCAAGTGGGGAAAATAAATGATAGCATTGATTTGTTTGTTTTTTATGTAATTTTTGTACTTGTTTTAAGTGGTCTGTAAGAAGAACTTAGACAGCACAACAGTGGCCGTCCATGTGGATGAAATCTACTGCAAATCATGCTACGGCAAGAAATATGGCCCAAAAGGCTACGGCTTTGGTGGCGGAGCTGGTACTCTGAGTATGGACACAGGAGCAGGACTTGGAATCAAGCCTGAGGAGTAAGGAACATGATTACAACTCCTATAACTTTAACTATTAAGTACAGTATACAGGTACTAGGGCTGGGTTTAAAAAAAAGATTTTCCAATTCAAATCCATCTTCATTTGAATGATCCAATATTTATTAATAAAATCCCAAGATCTATCATTTAATATTTGCCATTTCCCGTGGATGCGTGAAGCTTTAACCCCGTTAGTCTCACGTGGCTCCAGCCTTTGGTTCTTTGCGCAATGAGGCCTGAGGCCACTTAACAGGTTTACGCCATTTCCACCACAACCTGTCTCCGCTATGTTTGTTTACAAGCGCGGTAACAAACGAGTATAAAGTCACCAAAGCCACAGAGAATATAGACTGGGAATCTTGCCTAAATTAAATTAGAGAAATAAATAAATAGTCATATACGGTAAACATTTACCATGCAAAGTTACTAAGAGAGTTACGGTAATACAGAGACATGTGTAGAGTAGCCTGGGATTCGGACTGAGAGAGTTAATGTGTTGTGCCAAGTGTTTAAATAAAAGTCATCATTTTACAGTAACCATCTGTTGAAGGTGCGGCTAACTTAGGAAAGGACTATGCACTAGGGATGGGCGGATCGAAACTGCTACTTCTACTCATTTGGTATCGATGCCCTTTGAAAGGTATCAATTAATGTTTAATCCAAAATGCGTTTGCGTCATTCAAGCGTCATATTTTCAGTACAAGGTGGGAAACTCCCCAGTTCCCAGGTGTCATGAAGGACAGCATCATGAAGAGGCTTTATTTTAATGGACTTTACAGTTTACAATGTCCCGAGTTTTTACAAGAATGATTTTAAACATGTTCCAAAAAACAAACTGATTTATTGCCCTATTTCCAAAGGCAATTCAGAGCCTTTTTTCAATTTCGAATTGTTGGTTTAATTTTACTTATTAATTAATATATGGTCGTTTGTCTCTTTTGGTCATTTCTCTTCTGATACACTGCTGTAGTGTGTTGGTCATGTTAAATAAAAAGTACATTAATGTAACTGTTTTGAGGTCAATTCTTAATGTAAATATTAATATTTTTTATAAAGCATCAGGTTAGAGTGTTCCTCGTACAATTTACAGCATTAGTTCTCTGAGAATCTCTTTCATATCCAAGCAAAATTGATATTGTAACGGAAATATCCCTAACCGAATGAATGAATTAATTAATGAATTAATGAATGAATGAATGAATGAATGGATATTGAATCGAATCGTTAATCGAATCGAATTGGGACCTTGTGAATCAGAATCAAATCGATTCGGGAAAGCAGTGGCGATACCCAGCCCTAACAGGTTCATATTTTGTATGCACATCTCAAAGTGACATGGTATATTTTTATGCAATGTTTGACTCTACTGATTCTACTGTATTGCCTTATGAAAGCTCTGACTCTCCTTGACAGACAAAGACCTCATCGCCCTACAAATAACCCCAATGCCTCCAACATTGCCCAAAAAGCAGGGGGTTCAGATGTGTGTCCGCGATGTGGCAAAGCAGTGTATGCAGCGGAGAAGGTTATTGGGGGTGGCAATGTAAGAAAGATTGATGATTTGTCAATTTTTGTGTCAATTGACTAAATCCTAAACTATGAAAAGTCTCTGTATCTATCATTGATGCTAGAAAAAGCGTTGTACTTTTGATTATATTGACTACATTTCTGGTTAATCGCTGACAAGGTGTTATGAGTTGGTCAGTTTAATTACGTGTTAGACCTGGGTCACATAACTGTCAGTTTAGTTGGAACATCAGTCATGAAAGCTCCACATACATGACTTTTTTAGAGGTGGCTTCCAAATACATTTCTGGCAACTTCCTTTACCATTGCTCAAGTGTTGCCACACCTTGCCTCACCCAATTGGCTCATATATATATCCAGGGATAATCCTTTTCTGTGCTGTGAATGAGGAATAGCTGTTGTTGTTGTAATATCTGTATGAGGCCCGGTGCTTCAACCAACACTTTACTCTCTTATCCAGTCCTGGCATAAAGGCTGCTTTCGCTGTGCCAAGTGTGGCAAGGGACTGGAGTCCACAACCCTTGCTGACAAAGATGGAGAGATCTACTGTAAAGGTCAGTATGCTGTCTACACTCAGGCATCAATTGCACCAGCTAAATGCTGTAATGGAATGGAATTGTTTGTTACTACTGAGAACTGACTTCTAGTATTATTGGTAAAACACATGCAACAAGCCAAAATTCTCCATTGTTGAATTGATTAAAATGTATTGCAGGAAAGTAGCTATTGCAAATAGTATTTCAACAATTACTGCAGTTTTGTGATATAACAATACAATGTATTGCAGATTGGAGTTTAGTTATTGAAACATTTATCGGAGGCGGAGCTTCTCTGGGGGCAGAGATAATCTCATTGGTTGAGTTAAACCTGAATGGGCGGAGATACAGAACAACAGTTTTTCTTGCTAGTTAGCCTAGCTGACCTTCCAAGTTAAATCTAGCCATGAATGAATGAAAAAAGAAGGCATTACCATTTTTATTTTTTGCTTCTGTTTTGGCCAAAGTTCCTTCTTTGCCTAGTTTGCCAGTAAGCTAACCTGCAAGCTGAAAACCTCTATGATTATTTCTGCCTCTGCCACCAAGACATATTTGTATTTGTATCAATCTGCCAGCGTATTATCCACAGAGTTTCTCATTTATTGTCATTTCATTCACAGGATGCTATGCAAAGAACTTTGGTCCCAAGGGCTTTGGGTTTGGTCAGGGGGCAGGGGCTCTGGCTCATGCCCAGTGAAGCCTCACGCCTTGGCCCACCTGGGACTGACATCTGGTGTGCGCTGATATCATCGGTTCCAGGATCCTTCAGTCAACAACTAGCCCACTTTACGCTGCCCTTCCACTCCAGCTAAAGGCAAAGAGGCAGAAAAGTAGCGCACGCAACACATAGCTTTTTGTAGGTGTTCACCAAGCAGACTTGCTTTAGAATCTGGTGTGTTACTTTGATCACTTTTGTGAGGTTAAAAATGCATGTTAAACATGTAAATACACTCTAATCCAACATTGTGTTTTGACTCTGTAAGATGGCTCCATTTTTAGAGGAAATGAATCAAACTAAAATGAGTTATACACTGTGGCTGTATTAGAGAAAGACACACACCCTGTGCTAACAGAACTGCGTTTGGCAAATGTTTGGTGAGTTTGATTAACATCAGAATCAGTCAGTGGACCTGTGTGGGAACAAACTCAGATCAACATGGTTCAAGAGTGAGAGTTGTGAAAAACTGCAATATTTCTCACATCATACTTACAGCTACATTCAAGACAAAGCCTTACTCACTGGGTTATATGTCAAATATTGCACATATTGTCTTACAATATGCATCATAGTTGAGGCACATAATAAACATCAGATGAAACCTCTGGAATTGATGTATTATTTCCCTGTCAGCATAATGTGCTCTGAATAGCAACCACACCCACCAATACACAAGTAAAACGAGTTCAATACGTTGTGAAATTTGGCAAGCTGTACACAATCGTCATTGTTCCTTTGAGTGTGGTGGCAGTTCTGATCTGATGAAATCACTGTGTACGTTTACGTGCGCCTGGGCGCGCTTGAGCGTCTGCTTATTATTCCTCGTCATCTTCATCCAAACACAGAGCAAACTGCCAGCTGTTGTGGTGAACAGCGGCGTCCCAGTCCTCGGGCCCGTCTCCGCCTGCTCCGAGGGGTCGGCACAGTGACCACAGCAGACGATACTTACTTCAACGTTCAGCATACAATCAAGGGCCGGACCGAAGAGTTCATTTCCAAACCGCTACAACCGCTTGATAACATTATCGGAAGAATAGAACTTTGCTGATATGAATAACCCCTGCATGATATGTAATTGTATCCATTTTTAATTAACCGTGTTGGGTAAAGGCTTTGACAGTATAAAAACAGTATACTCGCATGGGGAAACTACTATATAACCCGTTGGCATCTCTATATATAAGTCAGCATCCAGTTTCCAAGAAACAGCCAAGCAAACACACAGCACTTTTGTTAATCCTGCTGCCATAAATACAATGTCATTATAATCAGCTGCCATGCACCGATAGCCTGGTTGTCAAGTGTCATAAGTTGTCATAAATCAATACCAGAGCCTCAGAGGTACTGACTCAGCTAGAGGGAAATAAAAACCTTGCAAACGCAATTATCCTAGACCTCTACAGATCCACATCACTCTAGTTTCACTCTAGTTTCACCATTTCAGATGTGCACTTTGCACAGTGGACCTCTGTAAATATCTTTGGTGGCAGAGAAGTGCCATAACACCCGTACCCCTCACTCCAGCCTCGTAAGGCAGCGTGGTCCCCCGACAGCCCGCTGGTTATCCCACTGAACTGACTCCTCCTCGCTGTGACCACTGGTGGCAGGAGATAACGCAGCAACCACGGTCAGGCGTGCACGGGTTACCGCAAATATAATGCATGTGTTCAATGTGAAGTACAGCCAGGGGTTTGGACCAAAACGTTGAAGTACTGTTTTTAATATTACCAAAGTTTATAGCCTCAGTGTGCAATATATCAGG
>OMOT01018414.1:1435-12008 GCA_900312575.1 Acanthochaenus luetkenii | reverse complement strand
CTCTCTCTCTCTCTCTCTCTCTCTCTCCCTCTCCCTCTCCCTCTCTCTCACTCGGCAGAGAGTCGGGAAGAAACCGGTCCAGGTAAACCTGACAGTGATCTATTGTTTAAAATGATTGATCACCCTCTCTGGCCTAGTCCATCAGTTGACAGACGGTCTACAATGTTGCCTCAGTCACACAAAGCGACTGTTTTGTGTCTAAAGTTGTCCGTCGTTACTGGCTGCTGTTCCTTCACTTAAATTAGAGACAAGCAGCTTTGTGTGGGTAGAATGGCAACGTGTCAATCAGCAATGACACTCGACTGGCTTAACCAGGCAGGTTTATTAAGAATACATCTTCCATTCAGGAGTATGGCCACAGAGAAGGCTTAAAAAAACGCAACTTTTACGTGACATAGGAACCTTTCATACTTCTAGAGAGATTAAGAACCACAAATGTGCTATTCGGTATAAAAGCTATTACGTGTAGTTACGCCCTGTTTGCACCAAATGTAAGTGTTTTGGATTTGCCCCTTTATTTGGTTACAAATGTGTTGTTTTGACTACTAGATAGAGCTCAAAAAGAGCTTTCCAATGATAGTTAATACACCATTTTGGAAATCACTTAAATAGTTTTAAATCACTTCTTCACAATTTTACCGCCAGGCTTTCATATTACTTTTTACCTATTTTTACCATATTACCTTCTTACCTATTTTAAAAAGTGCATTTGCTTGTTTTATCGTTCAACTGCGACTTACTAACTTGTAGTAAAGAACTTTGTACCTGCTTTGAAAAAGTGCTGTACAAATAAAGCTTATATTTGAAGGGCTGCCAGCGAGGGGATCAGGGATGTCACGGCCTTTGGTCTAACCTGGTTTAGCGTTGTCACCCAGGGCTTCACTCTCTATTTCAGTCTCTTTTTCTACACCGCTGTCAGCGCTGACATTGCACTGACCCTCTCATCTTTCAGCAGATGCCGCAGAGGAGAATGAAGATGGAGGTATGGAGGGGTCATCAAGGAAGTACAGAGAGAGGTTATGTTTGAGAAAGAGGGAAGAAATGTTGTTCTCTGGGGTTTTCCTCCTGCATTCTTTCTTGTTTTGTATTGAGTTGTTTCATAAATGCAATAATTGTCTTTGCTTGTTTCGATCGCTGGAGAAACAGAGGAGGCAAAGCCAAAGTCGAAGTAAGAACAACATTTTGAAAGTTCACGGTATAACTCAAAGTGAGGTTGACTCACCATGAGAAATCGTCCCACCGACGGAAAATGGATATTTTCCCATTTGCCTCTTCCTCAGGCCTGGTTTCGTGCCTGGCTTGGCACCTCCCAAGATCCCAGATGGAGAAAAGGTGGACTTTGATGTAAGTGCACCTCAGTGTAGATCAAAGATATAACTGCTGCTGTTCTTTTGGCAGAAAGGGGATAACTTGCACCCCACATTCTCTCTCCCCCCCTATGATTTCAGGACATTCATCGAAAGCGCATGGAAAAGGACCTGACTGAGCTCCAGACCCTGATTGAAGCTCACTTTGAGAGCCGCAAGAAGGAGGAAGAGGAACTCCTTAACCTCACGGATCGCATCGTATGTTCACATCCCCTTCCTTTGTTGCGAAATCGCATGTATTTCTTTCAAATGCTGAATTATAATGGAGGGATGTTAAGCAACGGCATCATAGAGTGGCGTCATGAAGTCATATTTAGAGGTGTACAGAATTGTGTCTCTAAAATATACTTCCTTTTGTACCTCAGGAGAAACGCAGGTCGGAGAGAGCAGAGCAGCTGAAGATCAGAGCAGAGAGAGAGAGAGAGCGGCAAAACAAACTAGCTGTACGTATACTTGGAAAGGGCAGAGGTCAAATGATATTCACATATCATTCTAGGACTGTTTCAAGGGGGTTGGAGCCCCAGCAAGGTGTGGTGACACATTAGAGGGGTCGATGGCGAGGCTGTCAACCTCAACAACGACAGAATATTCTACATATTTTCTGGCAGTCATTCTGACAGTGGGAAAAGCCCCACCCGCCTGGCACTCCAAGCAGCTTAAAACAAACACTATACATTAATTTTCACATACATTTCCACCCAGGTCTGATATGGATGTCATGGATAAACATTACAAGACCGCAGCCGAGAGAGTGATTGATCAAGGCGTGTTTTTGCCCACCAGGAAGAGAAAGCAAGGAAAGAAGAGGAAGAAGCAAAGAAGAAAGCCGACGATGATGCAAAGAAGAAGAAGATCCTGACGAACTTGAATTTCTCTGGATACAAGGTGACGAAACGTGATTTGTTTCTTCTTCTTCTTAGCGTGAAAGTCCCGGGCTGCTGGAGAGACACATGCACCTTCACACGACACCCGACTTAACTCATCACACGCGTTGCATTCCTGACCACAGACGCAGAGCAAGGGTGGGCCGAAAAGACAAACGGAGAGAGAGAAGAAGAGGAAGATTTTAAGCGATCGCCGTAAGGAGTTGAACACCGATCACATGAAAGAGGACAAACTCAGGTGAGACCAACACAGACACAATAAGCGATTGTTGAGTTGTTTCTGACAGATATACCGTCCTTTCCTCGCACAGGAATCCATAGTCGCTTCTCTCAACATTTACAGTGCCGTTGAAAGTTTCTGCGAACAATGTTAGATCAAAGAATGCATCATTTGCCGTTACTCGCCAACCGAATCGCTTTTCTTCAACGATCGCTTTCATATTCCCGATCCACACTGACGCAGGGAAAAGGCCAATGAACTGTGGGAGTGGATGCACCAACTGGAGGCTGAGAAATTTGAACTTCAGTATATGCACACGAGGCAGAAGTACGAGGTAAGCCACCAGATGTTAATGATTTTACACTGCCCTCCTTTATTGTTAACAGAATCTTTTGAAGACTGAAAGATCAAGGCCAAAATACCGGCACACCATACAGTTACACACACACACGCGCACGCACACGCTCACGCACACACACACACACACGCACGCACACGCACACAATACCTGGCTGCTACCAAGTCAGCCACAGTTTAGTGGTGTATCACACCTACTCACATGCCTTAACAGGAGAAGTATGAAAGAGTGACAAGTCGGAGATCCAACATCAGCACATGAAAATGTCATAGATGCACCAATACTCTTCTAATGGCGTTTGTATCTAGGTCACCGTGCTGAGAAACCGGGTCAGTGATCATCAGAAAAAGTAAGTATATATATGTATTTATAAAGCGTATCCTTAGTTACCACTGTAGTTAACGTGGTAACTAATGTCTTTTTTTGGGGGGTAGTATAGTCCTGAGGCTAAAGTGGCCATCTAGTAATACAGTGTAATATACAACAATGTGACCATTGTAGGATGACACGTTACTTTTTAAAATCCAGCAATCTGACAACTGTAATCTTTATCCGTATGAATAGAATAGAATGTAATATTTACTTTTTAGACAACAGACTAGACCTTTCTGTAAGATGGATAAAAGTAGTCAATCGTGCCATTAAGAAAAATGGGGGAAAGAAGACCAGACTGAGTTTTTACAGGAAGACAGAAATGGATCGTTCCCTGCTAAGACTGACAAACCTGCGCCGACATAGACGTTCACCTAGTGGCCTCATCGAGTTTCCACCTCCTCCTGTTTCAACTTCCCTTTATCTTCTCTCCCTCGCCCGTCCCCACTTGTTTGAAGAGGCTTCGGTGACAGCTGCTTGTGTCAGCTGCCCCATAGCAGGGCTATTTCCTGAGTACACCTAACCAAATGGATTGGGAAGACAAAAGGCGAGCGCAAGAGAGGCGTCTTAAAAAAGGGCAGGCCGGGGCAACATGTGCACAAACATGTACACAGACTAGAAGAGAGAGAGAGAGAGAGAGAGACAACAGCTGAGAGACCTCAACAGTGCTATGTGATATCATCTCTGGTAATAAAACAGTGAACAGCCTCTGTTGCTATCCAAATCAATCCTACCTCCAGATCTCTGCCTCAAGGCTGTGTGATCCACACTTCACACAGGCCGTAATCAAATACTTTGGACTTTGGCTTGCCTGCAGAATATGGCTTTGGTTTTGCAAGCCAGGAATGTATAACCGGTGTGTATAAAGTATGATTGATAATTCCTAACAATAATCCCATTGAGGTGGAGCCTGGGTCTTGGGTCTTGGGTCTTGGGTCTTGGGGTCTTGGGTCTTGGGTCTTGGGTCTTGGGGTCTTGGGTCTTGGGTCTTGGGTCTTGGGTTCTGGGTTTACAGTTATAATCTTCAGATAAAACTATGACAATGAAGGGCAATAATACATTTTCTGAAACGTTGATGCGATAGCCTACAGAAATACACGGCTGAGCTGAATTATATCAATATATTTAACTACTATCAACAGAAAACATACATAAAGCGACACTCTCACATCGAAGTACTGAATAACCGTTACTGCTTTCATTGTGGCCTACAACTAGAATTACGTTCTATTATTCTATTATTATTCTATTACGTTGTATCGTGTTTTTTTTTTAAGGTAAGCCAACGGGTCAAGTCGGGTAGCTACAGGAGATAAAAATGGCAGCGCAGTGATACTCAAATACTATTTGGTAGCAAATCCCCTTCTCATGACAGACAGCTATGCAAAGCTTTCACTAGCTATCAGCAGCAGCACTCAAACACTCAACGCTAGCCAAGAGGACATCTGCAGAGGGATCAATTGCATTGGTCCTGCCGACACAGAACGGACTACAGTAGGCTACATTCATGCAGGTATTAGATTCAGCACGCATGCTCAAGCAGGTTACCCCAGAGTACATATGAGTCTATGCCTGGAAATAATAGACTGACTACACTGCCGGGTAGACGCCGTTCTTCGGGCAGTGCAAGAAATAAAAGTCTGCTGACCAAATTCTGAACTATAAGAAAGAATATATTTTTCCAGAAACGGGATACTAGCTCTAACATTGAAAATGTCCAGTGAGAAAAACGTCAACTCTTAAGCTGCCTTAACAAGGGCTTTTTAAATGTCAAGTCCTTCCTGGATTTAGACACATAAAGCTCGGGAGTTTACTTCTTTTATCACTGGAGGTTTTCAATCTTAGAGCTAGTTCAAGTTCAAGTTCATTTATTTATATAGCCCTTTATCACAAGCACGTCTGTCTCAAAGGACTTTACAGAAAATGAGCCAACTAGATCTACCTGAACGTCAATCAGAGGAAATTACAGAATAGTAAAAGACAAACAGAAACAGAATCAAGTACAAGACAAACAAAATCAATGTATTAAGCCATAGCCCTAACTATTCTACAAGGCCTAAGTTACCCGGCACCACAGCCTTAGACCCTCAATGCATGCAATGAAAAACTTCCACCAAAACCTTATTAGTTAGATAGCTACTATCTCAGTTTTCTATAGGTTTGATTTCTATAAACCTACGGACTCCACTACTTAATCCACAAGGACAAGAGTGTTACTTCTGTCTGCCTATAAGCAAGAATTCTATTCTGTACACCAAAATCTAATCATGGCCATAACCGCAGGGCAGTGGTCGTTCATGGTCTCGTACAATGGTGAGTTGATGTGTATGACATTTCCTTGCTGATACATAAATTCCCCTGAAAT
This sequence comes from Acanthochaenus luetkenii, assembly GCA_900312575.1. Taxonomy (NCBI): domain Eukaryota; kingdom Metazoa; phylum Chordata; class Actinopteri; order Beryciformes; family Stephanoberycidae; genus Acanthochaenus; species Acanthochaenus luetkenii. The sequence continues at coordinate 6,442 of OMOT01018414.1, read as the reverse complement.
AATTTAAACTGCAAATGAGGCAATAAAGAACATTTCAGATTGTGCTACAGTAATGGGTGATATTTTTTTAACGTCCGGAATTTCAAGGGCTGGGGTTCGAGTCGGGATGGGTTTAGGTTTAGGATTAAGCATTCCCAAGAAATTGAATAACTAAGATTGTACTGCACTGTAATTATACGGTTCGGTATGCATTATACAGTAGCTAGGATGTATATTGGAGCGCCGCTTACCTTTACTTTATTCTCAGTTTAAAGGGTACCAGGAGCAAGCATGGCCTGAGGAAGTAACGTCTAACATCTACCAGAGGAACACTGGTGATTTCTCATCTACACCGAAAGGCAAACATCCTCGAGTCCTCGAGATCACAGAGTGCGACGGAAACGGCATAATAACATGTTTTCGAAAATGAAGACTTGGAACATTTTGTTGTTGTCACAAAATAATAAAAAAGAACAAGTTTGAAAATCTCGTGAGATTCTCTTAAATCAAATTAGCTGTGAAATGAAGTGTGTGTTGAGGTAATCACCAGAAATGCAGCAGTATGGTGCAGATTTTCTGATTGCAAAATGTCCTGATCCGTTCCCGTGTAGCCGCATGTGTTTATTTGATATTGGTTGGAGGTGGGAAGTGTGTAGCCCATTTTGTTGACTTTATTGTCTGAAAGGTAAACCCTTTTAGCAACAACAGATGATTCGTGCAAAGTGCTATGTTAACCCGAAATATAATCCTGAATTTTTCATAGAATAGAAACAAAAGTGAAACTATCTTGGATTCCTGTGGCTACTATTTTGTGATTAAAATGAATAAAATATCTCGATATAATAACACAAGAACACTGTGCCTTCTTCCTCTGTCTCTGTGGTGCCTTACCTGGTGGGAATTTGCAGCACTAAGTCCATGGGTATTAAAAGCTTAGCCACACCTTCCTTAATGACACCAAATGGCAAAACAAACATTTTCTGTGATTGGTTGATTTACAGTAAGTCCCTCAGGGTTTGTCTATCTATCTATATATGGATATATATATATATATATCCATATATGGATCAATTGTTTTGCTTGGATGGTCAACATTCTACAATTTTGAGCACATAAATCAATCGTCGTGAAATGAGGTGATTATGAAACAGAGCAGCCCTACCAGAAGCCTCATAAGTCAAAATATCCCCCATGGCCACTGGATTCACTTCTGGCTGACTGGTGGATTTGTGGTTAGCTGTGTGGGAGACCCAGGTTCAAATCTGGTCAACAAATACATACTACGTTCAAAGCAACAACAGCTGCAGTGTCTGGTTCTAATAGCTCTGTCTTAAACCCTTGTAAATAAATCATACGGGTGGAGTAAGTAATGTAGGAACGATGTGTGCTGGTAATCTGCCCAGATCCACAACCTAGAGGGGTGCGACGCTCTCGCTGCAGCACCAGCTGTTACAGGTGACTAATAGTGATGACCATAACATTCCCAGATTCAATGATGACTCAGAAATGCGTTGCATAGTTTGCCGTCTGAGAAGCAGTCAGCTTTATTGACACTTTTGGAACAATACAGTTGGACCGCTTAAAGATCACAGACGTACCTACGGGAAAAGACGGAACAAAACCGCTCTTTACACAACGTGAACAAAAATACGCGCATCACTGCTGGAGACAATGTCAACTTCATAATCATCACTTCTGAAGAAAATAATCTCTTAACCCATCGTTCTAAACAACAGAAATGATGTTATCTCTGGTCATTCAAGAACAGAGATAACATTTGAGATACTAATAATAATAAACTTTATTTGTAAAGCACATTTCACGCAGAGGCTTGCAGCTCAAGGTGCTTTCATGGTGCTTTCAAGGTGCTTTCGATCATAGGCGTAGATTTGGGTAGGGACGGTCGACCAACTTGCAGGAAAACTGGAATATCCCAACCAACATCGAGACATCGATACATAATTTCCAAGGCCGTCATTTTTTATTTTGTTACTGGCGTCAAGTCGGACAAACCAGAGCTCGGAAAGGATTTCCGACCTGTAATTCCGAGTTGGACAACCATTCAAAAATAAAACGATGTCAGAGTTCCGAGTTGTCTTGAACGCACCATTAACCCTAAAAAGGTCTAAATGAAGCCAACTGATGAAGCCAGATAGAAGAATGCAGGTACAGACATAAAATGTACACGTAATAACATGTATACCAATAAAGAGCAGAAAAGCCAATACAAACGTACAGCAGTGACCGGCCTGTTGCTGGTATATTAAACAATATCATTTTCGACCTTTCACCTTCACCTTATTTCCTACAAAGAAACATTACCAGTACTGTATATACAGAGCCAAATAACCTGCAGTTGATGGATGCACGGTGTTTTCTTTTTGTTTCATAAATCTGCGATCCAATGTGAAATGACAACGGAGAGGATGCTACTCGGCCCTCGCTACGTTTATGTCCCACGGGTGTGGAGTGGACATGCGGCCTCGTTACGTCGGTAGATGTGACTCAGAGATCCATTTCGGCGGTCGTGTTACTCGACGACCTGAGCAGACTTGTGCGCCGCCGTGGTGATGTCATTCACAAAGGAGGCCTTATTCATTCCTTGCTGCGGGGGACAAATGGTTAAAACACAAATCAGCACCGCACCTCAATAGTCCAAATGAACTTGCACTGACAAACCTGTGAGCTTATTTGTCCGATTTGGTTTCTCAATATTACGTCTTGAGTTTAGGGTCCAAAACAAGTACACATCCTCAAACTTTGTACAATGCAATGAGCTGGCGTGCTATTATCCACACGCACGTGAAGCCCTGTGACCTGTGCTACTAGATTCCTAAGCTGTATGGTTTCAGTATTTTCCCATTAGAGATCACCGTCTAATCCGCCAATCTCTCTTCTGCTCTTTCTCTCAAATACCTGAGAGAGGTGTGGACCTTTTGAGTCGAAGGGGGGAAAAAATTGCAAAGACACGCCCAACTTAGATCCTTGCAACTCACCTTTTTCAGGAAGCTTTGCATATCTTTCTCTGACCAGAGGTCGTAGAGAAACAGAGCTGCAGCTTTGCTGGATTTGGGGAAATATCTAACAGGGAGGAAAACAACACGCTTTTAAAACAGAGTCAACGTCTAGCTTATTACCTTTGTCAAAGTAATTGACAATGGTAATAAAATACAATTCTGGCTTGGAGAATTAACTGGGCTCTAACACTAATGGCCTGATCTACTAAAGGTTTACGTGTGTAAAAACATGTGCAAACTCATAGCACGCGCAAATAAATGTACAAACTGGTCTACTAACAGCACTGGGGACTGCGTCTTTCAAATGTGCAATATATCACGCCTTATCCAGTTAGTACTTTTGCCTCAATGAATATGAAAGATGGGCCGCTTACACAATATTTTGCATCTATCAAACCTGAACGCAATTTAGTTGACGGAGATTACGTCTTTATTTAATAAGTTTCAATGGAAGGTGCAAACGCCCTGCATGTGTAAAGAAATCAACATTTATTGAAAAAAGATGAATGAAATCACTTTAAAAATTCTAAACATATTATTACCCAACAAAATACTCGAAAAATCATTCTGAAAAACACATTACTGCAGTCACAAAACAGCTCTAACATTTATTGTAGCCTATTTTAACCTTCTAAATCTAATTCTAAAGGCTCAAATGTAATTTTGCACTTGCGGTTCTGTTGCCCGTCCAAACTCTCCATGGTGCAAACCAGTAAACACACAAAACCCTCATTTAAATACCGCTGTTTGCACCTGTTGTCATTTACGCAATCATTCTTAGTAAATCACCCGCAACACGTCCATCAACCAAACGCAAATACTTTTAGAATGCACGCGCAAATTAGTCTTAGTCTTAGTGCATATTGGACATATTATATAATATCATATAATATCCTTCTTTAACCTTTCTGCTTCCCTTGATGATGGAAAAGGGTCACAGCTTTCACCGGGATTCACATGGTCGGTCTGTTTCATTGAAGGCGCAAGTATTCCTAATATTGTGAATACTCAGCGTATGTGCGGCAAATTCTCTGCTCACATGTAACCTTACCTGTTTTGGCTGAGATCATTCAGTGAGTTGATCAGCTTTTTGGTTAGCAGGCGCTTGCCCAGCTCGGGCTCATTTATAAGCAGGCAGCGAGCTGTTTGGCACGCCATGGCCATAGTGTCGTCAGACTCATTTCCTCCCTTGGTGCCTGCGGTCAGGATGTCCACCAGTTCTGGGAGGGCTTTCCGGGCTTCAGTCATGGGGCAAACAAAAAACCCACCGACTAATTACCGCAAGCAAACACTTCAAATTGGAAAATAATTGTTACGGTTAAAGAAGGGTTTGTTTCCAAAAGTGAGATATCCTTAGTTTTAAAAATGTGACAAATTTCTCTGATAAAATGAAATGATGCTGACATTGAAGTGAAACTCCTTCTAGATGTTTAGCAAACTCAATACATTTTCTCATATAATATTAGCATGTTAGATGGTTAATCTGTTGTAGTGTTTGAAATAAGGGACATCGGGCAACATGTGTATCACAAAATGGATATAAAGCATTTTGGAATGAAACCCTTCCAGTGTACTTTACTCTACTGCTCAGAACGGAACGTGTAATAGAAACGGTGGAGCTCCGCCCTGGATCTCCTTCTCACCTATGGCGCTCTGTAGGTGCTGGCTCTTGGCCAGGTTTCCTAACAGAGCCACTGTGTTTCTCTGCAAGTTGGGGTTGGTTGACATCAAAAGGGGAGTGATAACCTGCAGGCCGTTCAACTTCTGCACAATGGTCTGACTCATTACCCTGGAGACCTGTGGATATAGGAAAACAATGAGAACCATTTCTAGCCAAAACACTTCGGCACTAATGAGCTACAACATATTCCATCTGTATTCTGTGCCCTGGGTCTCTCGGTGCGAACGAGCGACGCCACACTTCAAAATGCAATTCAGCACCGTTGATTTACACGCGTGGGTTTTGTCCTTACAATGCCTTGGTGCGCGGTGAGGTTCTGCAGCGCTCCAC
>OMOT01018403.1:6192-23566 GCA_900312575.1 Acanthochaenus luetkenii | reverse complement strand
CTCTCTCTCTCTCTCTCTGTCTCTCTCTCTGTCTCTCTCTCTCTCTCTCTCTCTCTCTCTCTCTCTCTCTCTCTCTCTCGCTCTCTCTTTCTCTCCCTCTCTCTGCGCTCTCTTTTTTTCTTTCTCTCTCTCTCTCTCTCTCTCTCTCTCTCTCTCTCTCTCGCTCTCTCTCTCTCTCTACCCCTCTCTGCAAACATTGCATTATTAATTTTGAAAGGCAATCCTTTCCAACAATCATATTGCGTCACACTCTTGAATTTCTCAGACACAATATTATGTATTATTCATTTGATGTCAGCCACTTGTCAGGATGATTTGATTAAAAGTCTGCTTTATGAAATCAGTATCTGCTCTCACTTCACAGTGCAGGACCGTTCTTTCAGTACTCAGTCCTGTATAGCATCCATCCTGTTACCGCGGATGCAATAACCACTGTAAGAAATGTGATAGTGGCCATCATCGATACCTATCTGCAGCCTCTTGGGTTTCATTCCAAAATGATGTAGGTCCATTTTAGACACAACTCAAAATTAATCACTCAACAGTATAGATGATTTAATCATAAAAAGATTAGTATTTGATAGGCAACGGTAATCAAATAAACAACAGTGGTGATTCAATAAGGTCAACAAGTGTGTGCAGTGAGAGAGCTCGGCATGCCTATTTTGCTGAAATTGCTCATGTAAGATTAATCATTATCATCCAACTATGTTTTTGATTTCTTATCTGTGGAATATACACCTATTTTTGACAAGTCCTCGAATATAATAATATCTTCACCTATATAAACTGATAATTCAGCTACACCATGTCTGAGCAAATTTTCCAGACTCCGATCGGGCCTTGTTTTCTGATTCCAAGCATAAAGATGCAGCAGTAAAGTTTTGTTCAGAGTTATCTGTGATGTGATGATGTGACAGCTAAGGTCCACTCTCTCACTGGGTAAAATGGATCACGGCTGGATATCGGCACAATTACCCTTTATTGGCCAAGCTGTCCTTGGCCAGGCAATGAATACGTCTCTATTATGCGCAGGGTCAACTGATGTGTCCTTCAACTTTAATACACACCATCATGTCGGTACACACACTCAAGTGCATGTACGCATATGGACAGAAAGAGCATCCCCAAAAACCTTCAAGAAGAGAAACCTCCTATTAGTCAATCTGGAGTGCAACAAAATACATCTTCAGTCTGCGAGTGTCAGTAATTGCTTTCAATGGAACGGCCTTGAAACAGATTCTCATATAAGGACATATAGAACAGCTCTCTGTCTACTGATCCACACCAGGGACAACGTTGCAGGGAAACCAACTGCAAAGAAATCCACTGCAAAGAAAGTAGACGATAAAGAAAACAAATTAAAAAGAAAGGAGTGAGGAGTTTGGTCCCCCGCCTGCCTCCTGAAGTTTTCACTGTTTCCCAGACTCATTGTAGTTATTGTTCTGAGAATCAACAAAGGATATAAACAATGTGGGAAGCCTTTGATTTAAAAACATATATATATATACAGTATAAATGTAATTAAAAGATACAATCAGGGATATATTTGAACTTCTAAATTTTGTGTTTGACTTGAAGATGGAAAATAAGGTTTTTAATCGAGCTTTCTTAACTCTCTGAAATGCAAAATCTATATAACTTCAGTAAACATAGAATCTTCAAGCCATTCGGAAAGACAGTTAAGTTTGAATTGTCACAATAACTAAACAGTAACTTATTACTAATATGATCAAAGTAAAATATTACATTTCAAATGTGTGACTGTTTCACTTTCCTCTTTCTCTCTCCTTCTCTCCACTTCTCTCTCTCTCTCTCTCTCTCTCTCTCTTTCCCTCTCTCATCCAGGCCCCCCAGCTCGGTACTCTGATGGGCGTCTACCTGCCGTGCATCCAGAACATCTTCGGAGTGATTCTGTTCCTCAGGATGACCTGGTTGGTGGGTATCGGAGGCGTCATTGGGACCTTCATCATCGTCTTCATGTGCTGTACCACGGTGAGCGCCAAACAGTTATTAAGCCCCTCTTTTATCTACCTCCTATCCCTTGTGTTGAAGCATACCTCGGGGCAAACGGGTTGGCTTGCTTCATTCCGTTCTCACATTTAAAGGGGCAAGTAATATATGAATCTTTATCAACCTCTATCGGGGACCTCAACCGGTCTCCGGCACTGCTTATGGTCTGCCTGTAATTGTCACATTTTCACAATCGAGACAAGTAAGTTAGCTGGAGATCCAACAAAAACATCTAGTGAAGAGGTCATATATAACGATGTAAAAAACGATATTAATAATACTGCTTTGTCATTTGTTTTTATGGCTTGAGAACAAGGTTTGTTAGCCTTCGTAGTTGAAATGTCTTGCGATGCTGGTTGCCCACTTGTAGCACCATCTTTGAGCAGTTGAAAATGGAAGTAGGTAGGGGGGAGGAGATTGGGAGCATCTTGAAATTCCAATGGACCGGGCATTTTTATTGCAAAACATAGTGTATGGGCCGGAAAATACGTTTTGAAAGCCAGAAATCTCAGGGCCCGGCGAAGTAATCGTGCCACAGAAAACACATCTAACTTATTGCACCTTTAATCACCACGACAGCTAATGTTTCCTTTCCTGTTGAAGTGTCCTTTAGCAAAACATTGAACCTTCAGGGGCAGCTGCCCCAGGGGCCCCACTCCTGGCTGCCCATATGCTGCGAACCTATCGTGAAATGCACGCATGTATGTGTATGTGTCTCTCAGAGATCTCTCTGAGCTAAGACACAAAATTCAAATTATGCTTCAGTGGTGATAGAAGTGCCCTTAAATTCGACCCTGTCATCCCATCAAAGGATTCAAAACCAGTGAGTCACATCAGACAGTCTTAATCATACTACTACAGCAGGTATGGTCATGTACAAGTGCGTAAAAATATAGTATAAAGAGGATCATGCAGATTTTGTCTGCAAAGCATCACTTTCTCTCTGTAGTATGTTAATAGATGCTTAGACTAATGTCTTTACAGGGACATTCATTGCCTGCAGGATGTAACGTCTTGTTTTATTTCTTTGTTCAATTAGGGAGATTTTATATTGAACCTCACATTGTTCATTATCCAAATAATAACCAAAATGGCACTTGACTTCAGTATGTTGTTATGGTTTTCAAGCCCTAATATTTGATCTAGTCTCATTTTTTGTATGTGCAATACTGGTGAAACATTGAGCTAAATGTGTGTGTGCTGTCTGATATTCCTTGCAATACATTTTCTGTATTTACTGATGATAGAAAATCAGTAGAGATGAATCATCATTGACCTACTGCTATGGGTGGGAAACTCTACTCGAAAGATAAAGCCATAAAACTAGTGTTACCTCAACACATAATTGATTGTCCTTTCCGCTGTCTGTCCCGGCACCTTTTGCACGCTCAGCTGTCCTGGTGGGGGATTGATTCCTCTTTGACTTGGCCTACCCATTTTTTCACCTAATACGATTTTCTTGGACGTTTTTCCTTGCATGCCGTGAGGGTCTAAAGCTGGTGGCACCGGGTAGTTTAGGCCTTTTAGAATAGGTGGGCTTGATATGTCCTACTAAAAATGTATATTGGGTGTCTTGTGCTCTGTTTAGTTTGTCTTTGATTGTTGTTCAGTTAAATCTAGTTGGACTTATTTTATGTAAAGTCCTTTGAGACAAGGTTGTGATAAAGGGCTATATAAATAAATGAACTAGAACTTGTTCTTGAGGACTTCAGATAGACCTAACAATGATCAAACTAGCTAGCAATCTCAGGAACAAAAACTACGACTGCTTGAATTTAGTTGGGAAGTTAGTTAGCTTACTAGCTAGTTTGTTAGCTACTTAGGTTAGACTATGGTAAGTATCAATAAAATCAAAATGTGAACCTATCTTCCTCTGGTTTCTTCTGATCCATCCATTTCTAATATTTTTCTGAGGGGAATCTGTGAAATCATAAATGACTGTCAGCTCTCAGGTTTGTGTGCCTCTTGACTGTATGTCTTCTTTGTGGTTTGTATTATGCATAGGGGCAGGCATGCATGTTTGCATGTGTGGTGTGTTTGTGCGGCCTAGATTCTCCTCTAGCAGAGAGTGTATTTATAGATCAACCCCCTCAAATTCTAATCGTAGCAAACGTGGCTGCACAGACACACAGGCAATATGCTTCCCAATCATGTTTCTCTGTGACAGGGCTCTGAAAGAGGATACTGGATTATATAATTTTTTCCCAAGCACATCAAGCTACTATATTAAGAGTTATTTTCCAAAATATATATATGTGGCAGTATACCCATTTTGGAAATGGATATACTATAATGTTATATAAATATATAGTATATATAAATACTGTATGTCCATTTTTGAAAACAAATAATCCCCTTAACTTTATCATTCAATGTCTCTAAAATATAGATGATCCAATCTGTAAAATGACAAATTCTTCTTAAGTTACCAACCATTCTTTTAAAAGTGCAATAATTTGTTTTAAATGCATAAAAATGTGACATTTTTCAATTAATGTATTAATTGTGACTCATTTTATATCGTATATCTATATCTTGATGAATGAAAGTGCTCTAATTCTATTCCGAGTTCATCGTTGGCATATTCAATTTGTAAAAGAGAAAATATCATGTGCAAGCTTAAGAAAAAATATTGCACTCAGTTTTACCCTGAAATATCAAATGTTGAATGATACAAGAAGGAAAAAGCCTCTGAAATCAAAGCAGGTTCAGAATTAGCTGAACAGTCATGCAAACACACACACAGAGACAGTTATGCAAACACACACACATACATAAAGACTGTGAACATCTTCTTACATGCCTACATTGTTGAATGTTTAAAATCTGAGACATTCGCACACTGTCCTTTCTCTCTGTTTCTCTTTCTCTCTCTCACTCTCTCTCTCTCACTCTCTCTCTCTCTCTCTCTCTCTCTCTCTCTCTCTCTCTCACACACACACACACACACACACGTACACACACATCTCCTATCAGTCACACCGAGCTCATTGCAGAGCCCTGGGGCGATAGGCTTGAATGTGATCGGTGTGTGAGAAACACTCTCCTCTCTCCTCCTGAGCTTCTTACATGACACATAACCACCTAGCCATCCAGGGTTTGCCACCACCATACCGTAGGAGTGTGTGTGCATGCATGCATGTATGAATATGTGTGTGAGAATTGAGAAGAAGTGATCCCCACCGTAGTGGAATCCACAGGACTATAAGAGGAAAGGAATCACGCATAGTGCTAGATAATGTACAGTGTAAGCATCAGCCCATGTTTTATTCACATTTGCACAAGCTATGCTCATGCATAGATAATCATTGACGGAGCACTCTTCATGGGATGCTCAATCATAGCACCACACATTTGTACCCATTCTCAACAGCCGTTATTTTTCCCCGATGGAACATTTTGACAGAACATTAAGGAGCTACCCTCGTAAATTCTGCTAATCATTATTATATGAAGAATTGTGCTTCCATGTGGCACAACTCTGATGCATTATACTATTAAACATGAACTCATCTAAACAGCCAACCATTTTAAAGTCGGTATACTAGAGTAGAGAGAGCATTCTCTGCGTGAAGCTCCAAGCTGGCATTTTCAAACAGCCAAACACTCTTGTGTGTGTATTTGTGTGTGTGTATTTTCAGGCCAGATAATGAATGCAGGATTGTCACCAAGCTAAAATGAGGCTTAATATTCTAGATGGAAAGTCATCTGTTGTTTGGCCTTCCTCATTACTTCCAGGTCTGGAATCCAAACGCTGCAAGGGGAAAGGTGGTCTGCCCTCTGTCAGGACTCATTTAAATGCTAAGGATGTTTTTCTCCCTTCATCGCTCTCGTTTTTTCCTCATCTCTGTCGCTTTCTCAATTCCTCCATCCTCTTTCTCTTACTACCTCATTATATTCTCTCTCTCTTCCTGTCTATTGCTTTATCTGCCTCTCTCTCTCTCTCTTCATCCATCATCCATTTCTTGCCCTGCTTTGCCACCTCTCTCTCATACAACTGCATCTCCTCCTCCTCTGTTCAGCCTCTATCCCGGATGTATTTTCACATTGAGTCTCCTCCATCCCCTTCATCTGACTTTTGCCTTCTACAATATGAAGTCCACAGGGATGTAGAGTGATAAACAGCACACTCAGAATAGACTTATACCATATCATTGTGTGTGAATTGATGAAGTTTGCGCTTGACAAACCGTTGTGCATTTATGTAATGAAGCATGCTAATGAAGCATGCTAATGAAGCATGCTCTCGGGGTAGGGTGAAACCTCCATTCCTGTCAAAACCAATTTCCGCTCAACCACGAGGTCGACCAACGGCCGATGCAGAGTTTGACTGTAGCTTTGGGAGGAAACAAACCTTAAGTGTCCTTTGCAGTCACCGTTTTATTTTTACCCAAATATAAAATGTTAGGTTGGCGCATAATTCCTCCAGCTCTGTCATAATCACTACTCAATCGATGGCGTAGCAATTATTCAGGCCTCGCTAGCATTCTGACCAGCCTTGGAAAGAGAGAGTCCCTTTTGTCTGATCTGTAAGCTGTCTGCTGTTGTGCCTCATATGGACTAGACTAGGTCTCTTACTGGCATGCACAGAGGCCAGAGGGCATGTGGGTACATGTGGGTTTGGAGGTACAGCCATTTGGAGACACCATTGAATTCAGGCTTCACGTGGAGAAAGACGGTGTTAGCGGTCCATCCCAGTTTGAGGTTACCTGCACTCCCTGAAAGTGGGACAATAAAACAGGCCACAGGCTCTGGGTCAGTGGGAAACGGGATGCTGCACATCCTACCTACTATAGCAGGACACTGCTTCCCTTCCGTACCAGTCCTCCAATCAGGTGCTGATTCAGGCATGAGGTCATCGGCTAGTTGGGCTATGGCTAATGGCCGACGCCAATCAACCGCCCGACCGAGGAAAAAAGCGTAGTCATCTTAAATTCAGATACTGTACTACTGTATCTGATTTTGAAAGCACATGCAGCATTCTGGTGCATTTACACTTTGACCAAAGCATGACATTATGAGATCCATGCTCCATCCAAAGCTCACAGAAGGGACAGAAAGATCCACTGCAGCTCATTCGAGTTTATCCACTGTTTTAGGCTGACAGAAATCTTTATGAGATAAATTAATTGTATACATCATCGTATGTAGTATCAAACTGATGTATGTTATATGATGATAAGGCATTTTAAGGGAAAGAAGTATTTTTGTCCAAATATAATTGCTCATATTGGTGGTTGTTTGCCTTATGATGACTGAAATATACTGGATACCAGTGTCATCCATCACTCCTAATATATATTATCCTATTTGGCAATTCTAATTAGTGTAAATCACAAGACCCGAGTGGACTTTCTCCAACGGTGGCTTTCCCGTACAGTTGTGACTCAGTTTGCCTTAAACTACCGCTGCATGGCTGCTTCCCACATCTGATAAAACACTTAAACAATTACTGTCTTATCTGCTGTGGTGGGAGAAGGGCTTGTGGCCTCATTATGACCAGATTAGAGAGAGGAATAGAGCCCAGTGTCACTCACTCCGCTCTTCCACCGAGCCCTCAGGTGACACTAACCGCATTACACTCTTCATAGAGACAGACACAACAACAGCTGGCCATTACAGGCATTTCTTCCTGTCACTTTGAGTCACCAGCCTTTCTTCCGTTGTATTTGTCTCTCGCTCTCTTGTTTCTTGCTGTCCTAATATACCTCATAATAATAAGAATCATTTTTATAATAAGAAGAAATGGTAATAAGTATATTTGTCATGGCCACACTGTTTGATTATAGAATTATATCTGGGAAATAAAGTGCAAAAACACCACAGCAATTACTAGTGAATAATACAATTTCTATGAATGAATAATAATATTTTACACTTATTTAAAGAAAATATTTTACAAAACTTCTTCTTCTTCTAATACAGAAATGTATTAAAATGGAAATGTTGTGGATTATCACTTTAAAAACAATGCCTAAAACGGTAAATGAACCAGCTAGAAATGCCATGAGGAAAAAAGGACAAATAACAGCGGGACATAATTCACACAGTAGAAAAACAGGAACCGTTTTAAAACAAGCTACTGATTTTGTTAGCCTGCTCTCCTCACAAACCCTTCATGTTTCTCTTTATGTCTCTGTCACTCTCTTTCATATGCAGACAATGCAAAAAGGCGCACTAGAAATGCAACAACAGTGTTCAAAAGAATGCTGAAACCTTAACGCTGTCTTTGTACTGTCACACACACTCACAACGACCATCCTTCGATCTTTCTCATTCACCCTCCCTATTTCTCACTTTGACATATTCTATTTTTCTAGTCCACTCTTCTACTTCCTGCCTGCATCTTTCTCTCTTTCTCTCCAGGGTAGCGAAAAACTAGCCTTTTGCATTAAAGGCATCTAGTGATTTCCATTGTAACATGTCCTTACTTTTTTTTTGTCACTCAATAATGGAGTTACATTCACACAGCTTTGACATTGACATGCTTGGCAGGAGCTTCGACCTGTCATTGGCTGTGTGAATGTGCTGTGACAGCTGTTGACAGGCCGGATAGCGTTATCGTTTATCTAACCCATAACCAGTCAATTTGAGCATTTTTGCATTGCAGTGCATTTTTGTTGTATGCTATATGTATGTTATGATGCTACACACCACAACCCCGAGAGTTATAATGGACTACCGTGGCAGAAAGTGAAAATATGTAGTTTCATTCCAAAATGAGCTATCGATTATTTGACAAAAAACGTGAGACTGACTCTTAGAAAATTATTGATAACATAACATTTAAAAGATGTATGGTTCTTTTTAAATGATCCTAGGTAAGTCTGACAACAACATGTTTACAGACTAGATCTATATTTTAGAGCTATTGAATGATGCATCGATTTTACATTACCAAAATGGATAGCGTTTTGGAAATCGAATCTTCATCAATCAAAAACAAAGGGTGATGTACTTTGCACAGCCACAGTTCTTCCTAGGTGCTGGCAGACTGCAGAAAAAGCACTGAAAAACACTTCATCAATCAGCTCTTCGTGAAAACTGTATATACAGTATATGGGAAATAGTTTTCTCTCTCCTCTCTTCTGTCCTGACATCTCCCCCTCCCTCTGCCTCTCTGTAGACCATGCTGACTGCCATCTCAATGAGTGCCATCGCCACCAATGGAGTAGTGCCAGGTGGGTGAGCACACGCTGGCACCACACCGTCATTTACATTACATCACTGTTTGAGGCTGTTTCGCTTCTAACTTTCTCTTTTCCCACTGATTGCTTGTGGTACCGTGTACCAAGCACACTGTGATATCCCCAGCAACAGTAACAGTGGTAGTCCAGTGTTGTGGACTATAACTTGTCGTCCATGAGTGAATCCCTATTTTCACTCCTCGTGATTTACTCTGAATAAGAGCATCGGCTAAATGCAGAAAATGTCAATTGTAAATTTGTGTGTACATGAATGACATTGCATAGTTATATTTATATAGTAATGTTGTTATACATAGTAATGATGGCCTGTCTCTTGCCAGTTGATATGCGTACAGCAGGGGTCAGAGGAAATTACAGGCTTGTAGAGGAGTGGAACTGGGAGCACCAATTATGACTGTCTCTGTTATAACAGTCTCCATTCTGCCGCAAAGTGCTTATTAAGGTCTATTTATTTTTGTTAGGTTAATTTATTTGCACAGTGATAAAACATAGAAGCAACGGCATACATCACAATGATAAAATACAATACAAATGGAATACAAATGAGTACAAACAAAAGTAAGAAACAAGCAAACAAAAAATCTAAATGAAAACATGGTGGAAAACGATATAACAACAAGGGTCAAACTGCGATTTACCTTGCGATTACACTGTTCATGTGTGCACCTCTTTTATATAATGGACAATAAAGTGCAGTAACCGTAACTCATTGAAACTCACTTTAATGTTTCATGAAAATTTGAATTACCATGAACTTGTAAATAATATTCACAGTACGTTGAGTGAAAATTACACAGTTGTTTTGTGGTATTTTAGTCACGTGCATACACTCCAACACACACTGACACCCACGCACACACCATTGCACAGGTTTCAAAGTGTTAATGTTCACGTTGTTGTGGTTGTGTTCAGCTGGAGGCTCCTACTACATGATTTCCCGTTCATTGGGCCCTGAGTTCGGGGGTGCGGTGGGGATCTGTTTCTACCTGGGCACCACCTTTGCTGGCGCCATGTACATCCTGGGGGCCATCGAGCTCCTCCTGGTGAGAAAACGTCCTCTGCCTGTCTGTGTTTTACTGTGTGTCTCTGTCTCTCTCGCTCTCTGTCTGTTTCTACCTCTCTCTGTCACCGTCAGGGTGTCTGCATTGTCATCTGTCTTGTCTTTTAGACTCCCTCCCAGGTTCTCTTTCTCCTCACTGTGCTTTGAAGCTATTTTCTCATTCTGTCTATTCTTCAACGTGAATTCAGATCAGTTGTTGATGAAATACATGGATCTTTCATCTCTGTCTCCGTTCCTCTCCTCCTCCTCTTCTGCCTTTTATTCCACACTTCTTCCACTGTCGTCCCTCGTGCTGCGTGGAGTATTGGGTAATTATGCAAATTATGCATTAGGGAGAGATCAAGACACTGGCTGAGTAACAAGACCATTCCTGGAACTGCTCTCATCACTTTGGTCCACTGTTATCAGCATAACAGAGTTTTTATATTATCTTATTCTCCTTCTGGATCCCCCTGTTGGAAATGCAGTTTGATCATGCCTGCAGGTTAATTCTGTCTTCTGGGTCAAAGCTAGCTTAGTTTCCATTGTGAAATAACAATCCCCGCAGAATTGTAAGGAGCGGATCTGGAGAAGGCTGATTTGAATATGTTTTATCCTTCCACACAAGCCAGGAACACAAAGCGATGTTATTTTAGGAAGCATGCACTGTTCACATTGAAGCAGGAGATGTGTTTGCCCTAGTGATACGCTGTTCTTAGCGTCAGTTTCTCCAGCCAAATGACCGAACTGAGTCATGACCTTCCACTTCCACTCAATTTTCTTTGGTTTTTATGTTGATTAAATTGTTTGGGTGGAAACCAAATTAGCATTTGTTATTCTTATGTAATAGCCTCCCCATGAATCAGCCTACATGTAAAGCGGATGACAGATACTGATGGGGCAATTAGCGGTTTTACGATTTTATAAACGTTGGTACTATTCTTAGATTGACCCGTAATAAAAGTCTAGTTATGGCAATTAATTTAGAATATTAATGCCATGCTTGAGTTCTTCAATTTAGCTGAATTGAAATAGCAGCCATGATTATGTGTGCTGCTTCAAGCTCCGTTTGAAGACTGTTAATGTGAGTGTCACATTCCATGTTTTCACGCTTCACAAAGTCGTCCTCCTCTCTCGCCTCCTCTCTCTCTCTCCCTTTCTCATCTCTCTCTACAAATTTTCTTTCTTTTTTAAGCCGATGTAAAATGTATTTAACTTATGGGGCAGCAGTAGACAGCAGTTTAGATAAGCAGGATTGTGACCCAAAGGTCGCCTGTTCAAATCCCCAGACTAGCTGGGAAAATGTGTGTTAGGGAAAATGAACGAGCAACACTCACCCTCTCTCAACGACTACTGTCGAGGTGCCCTTGTAGGGTCTAAGGTCAAAAACAGCGTACTTATCCTTTAAACCTGAGTTGCTCAGTGGTCAACAGTGGAAGACTATGGTTTTACTGGGCAGCGTCCAGGTGTGAATGCATGAAACTGTATGAATTTGAAGCAGGCAAAAAGCAAGCATGCTCAGGTGACTTTCCCTGGATAAATAGAGGTTGAAAAACCTTTAACCCCTCTACTTTTCTTTCTCTCTTGTCACTGCCTCAGATCTATATAGCTCCCAAGGCGGCCATCTTTCCCCTGGAGGGCCTGGAGGGTGCGGAGGCAGAAGCGGCCCTGCTGAACAACATGCGCATTTATGGGACCATTCTGTTGACCTCCATGGCCACCGTGGTGTTTGTCGGGGTGAAGTACGTCAACAAGCTGGCCCTGGTATTCCTGGCCTGTGTCATCCTCTCCATCGTGGCTGTCTACGCTGGGGTCATCAAGACCGGCATCGATCCTCCCGACTTCCCGTAAGGGCGGACAACCATACAACTCCTGCACAAAAGGGGGTCCAGCTTACCTACAAACACAAGACAGGCAGAGAAATAGGCCTATGCACACATAATACACACATATGTACACACTTGCATTTTGGCATAAACTATAAACAGACACCAGAACAATACTCTGAGATGTTTATTCCCGCTGACAGATATTTTGTGCTTTTCTTTTCTGCAGAGTGTGTGTCTTGGGGAACCGCACCTTGGTATGGAAGAACTTCGATGTGTGTGCCAAGACCATCGAGTCAGCGAATGGGACAGTCACCACCCAGCTGTGGCGCCTGTTCTGCGATTCACCTTTCCTCAACGCTACCTGCGACAAGTACTTTGCAGCCAACAACGTGTCCCAGATCCAGGGCATCCCTGGCATCACGAGTGGAATCCTGGCAGGTCGGTTAATCCTGTTAGGATTTGTGCCAATGCATCACTTCCATAGTGTACACACAAACACACATGCATGCACACACATACTTTAAATACACCCTCTTTCTTTGTTACTGAGACACTGGTTTCCATGTGTTGCAGACCAGTGCACTTGCACTGTAGGCTACAGCTAACTCACTGGTGATGCTAGCAATCAAGTTTATTCATGGCCAAAACCACCGCAGTAAATGGTGTTGCATTGTATTTTAGGAAACGTGTTTTCATTTATACATGGTTTACATTCCCACTCATTTCGGTGAAAGCCTACATTTTCAACATCCAGGTTTTTGAATAGTCATAGTAGTGGTTGTGTCTGTGACCATTTTTGGAGAACAGCATTTAGGCTATTTGCTGAAAGATGACAAACACGTTCCCCCATGTGTATTACAGACCAGCTGTTTATTGAGACTCTTTTGTTGGAAATTAAAACCTATTTAATATGTTCACAGAGGCACAGGCAGCATGAGCCATTGTAACCATACAATCTTTTTGTGTTCATTCTTTTCCTACTTTAATTCCTATGACAATCTATAAATATATGGATTGGATTGGAATCTGGGATGGGAGCATGTTTACGTCCTGGTTATTTTCTGATGGTTTTGTTGGTTACAAAATACTAGAGATATACCTTGACAGTAACGGAAAGACACATGTATGGTAGTAAAAGCAAGGATTCTCCCAAAAAACATGGCACTCCATCTGCAGATACAAACATTTAAAAGGCCTTTATTCTAATGGCTACATAATCGCGTATCAACCCAAAAACTGGTGTCTGTCAGGGTCAGAGTGCTTGTGTTTGTTTGTTTCTCCTTTATATCTATATTAATCATTCACCCACTCTCTATTCTTCCCTATTTCCCTCTTGCCCATCCAGAGAACCTGTTTGGGAACTACTATGAGAAGGGGGACATGGTGGCCAAGAGCAACATGGAGTCAGTCGAAGGAGTGGACGACCCTCTGACCAACGCTAACCGCTACGTCCTGGCCGACATCACCAGCTTCTTCACCTTGCTGGTCGGCATCTACTTCCCCTCTGTAACAGGTGAAATCCTGCTTTATTCTGCTTCATCGATTTTCATTTCTTTGTTATTCACTTATTGGGAAAATGTTAAGTTTGGGCATTGCTAGTGCTTCAAATGCTTATCCAAGGACTAAACGATATGAAGAACCGCAAGACAAGAATTTCAACAAAACTAAGATACAAAGTCACAGAGTAAATCCAAATGGACTTATAAAATATCCCCTTCATTGTTCACAACTGAGCAGTTCTGACAGGAATTAGCTGGTGTCTTTCTGGTTCTATCAGCAGCACTTGTTACCCCTTGTTTGTAATATCCGTCTGTCTTCTCTATCTGTTTAGGGATCATGGCTGGTTCCAACCGCTCTGGGGACCTGCGTGATGCCCAGAAGTCCATCCCCATTGGAACCATTGCAGCCATCACCACCACCTCCACTGTCTGTATCCTCTCACTGCTGCCCTCTGTAGGACACTAGGGCTTGGCATTGCCACTTATTCCCGAATCGATTCGATTCCAATTCACAATGTTTCAACTCAATTTCTGATTCGATTCAGTTAGGGATATTTTGCTTGGATATGAAAGAGAGAGAACTAATGCTGTAAATTGTACAAGGAACCCTCTAACCTGGTGCATTATTAAAAATATTCATGTTTACATTAAGAATTGACCCCAAAGTCGTTACATTAATGTACTTTTTATTTAACATGACCAACACACTACAGCAGTGTATCAGAAGTGGTGTGATTTGTAATGTGGTTGAGAAACTGTTTTCCCAACCGCTCAGAATATACCTATCCTGGGTGGTACAGTTGCTTTACTATAACTTCAAATATAGGAATGTTTTAAACGAAGGAATTGTATATTCTAAATTATCAACTTTTTGGGCTCCTACACGTTGACTTCAGCGTACAAGGCCAGTGCTATTATAGGCTTTTACCACTGAAGCGGTCATCCTGAATAG
Organism: Acanthochaenus luetkenii; assembly: GCA_900312575.1. Lineage (NCBI taxonomy): Eukaryota > Metazoa > Chordata > Actinopteri > Beryciformes > Stephanoberycidae > Acanthochaenus > Acanthochaenus luetkenii. The sequence goes on along the minus strand of OMOT01018403.1, from coordinate 9,026 downwards.
GGTATGTCTTCCTGTAACTCGGAGCAATCGGCTTGTGATCAAAACAAATTTGATTAGGATTCCTAATCACATCATTGGGCTGCCTATGCAGTCACAACCTAATAAAGCAATGGGATATTAGTTACTGATCTCTGAGTTATTATTCTAAACTAAATTGATTGATGGTTTTTTTTTCTCTGCAAATGCATTTAACTGGTCATTCAGATCATTACATCTCTAAGGGGACGGTTTGTAATGTTTAGAAGCCTGTCCTGTCAACCACTAATCAGGTCTCACCTCAGAACATTCAAACAGTCTTCTTCACACAGTTTCTGAGAAATTGGCACCAGCCTCCTGTTATCATTTCCAAAACCAGATACCCACCGTTTGAAAAGGGTGACACCTACCCTTACAAAATAAATGTGTTTTCCTGATCCAGAACTGCTAAGACATGACCACTGTGTTTCTGTTTGGTGCCTGCATCGAGGGTGTGGTCCTCAGAGACAAGTACGTTACCACTGGCCATGGTTTGGTTCAATACAATCGCCACAAGCAGCTCTGAAAATATAATTACTTATTCCTGTCGTCGTATGCTCGATATGAATCCTACACTAAACGTAAAATTAGGTCTCTTGCAATTTGTAATTGGCCAGCCACTCTGCCAATCTCCTTTAGGTTTGGGGAAGGAGTCAACGGGAACCTGGTGATTGGCACGTTGGCTTGGCCGTCACCGTGGGTAATCGTGATTGGCTCCTTCTTCTCCACCTGCGGGGCGGGCCTCCAGAGTCTGACAGGAGCTCCTCGCCTCCTGCAGGCTATCGCCAAGGACAGCATTGTGCCCGCCCTTCGGGTCAGTCTGCCTCTCCAACTACTCGATTCAGTTTATTATCAACGACTTTACATATTAGGACAAACGATACAACATACACCAAGCAGCTGTACTCTTCCAAAGCAGTGTGGATACTGACTATGTTTTCTGTGTGGTCCATCCAGATCTTTGGCCATGGGAAGGCCAATGGGGAACCCACATGGTCCCTCCTGCTGACAGCCTGTATCTGTGAGAGCGGCATCCTCATCGCCTCCCTGGACTTAGTGGCCCCCATCCTCTCCATGTGAGAACTGCAGCAAGCCCTCTATTTGTGTTGCCGTCTTTTGGAGCCAACAGTGGGGGGTTTCAGAGCAGCCAAACTCCTGCTATTTCCTGAACGATGCAAATGCCAAACATAATAGGCTCAGGATTCGGTTCATCGCAGAGGGGCAGCCCTCTTTCATATTGCACATAAGATCTGTCCGCCAAACCCACGTGGGAATGATGACATCAGTATCACATGATTCATATCAGTATTTGAATGTGACATTTGGACTGCGTTCATGGCAAAATCACTCAGTTGTGTTCGCGTGTATGTCACAGGACATATGAAAGAGTTTGTTCCTGTGCTCGTGTGTTTGCCCTGCAGGTTCTTCCTGATGTGCTACATGTTTGTGAACCTGGCCTGTGCCTTGCAGACCTTGCTGAGGACTCCCAACTGGAGACCGCGCTTCAAGTTCTACCACTGGTCTGTTCAGCAGATAGGGACATGGAAAACTGTAGTTCAATTTGGCTTTTTAACCCAATTTCCTCTCTCTCTCTGCCTTTCAATATGTCTGTTTGACTGTCTCACTGTGTCGCTATCTATCGTCTGTCTGTCTATCTAACATTGATCTTTCTTTCTTCCTTTCTTGACAGGGCTCTGTCCTTCCTGGGGATGAGTTTGTGTCTCACTCTCATGTTCCTCTGCTCCTGGTACTACGCCATCATCGCCATGGTTATCGCCGGCTCTATCTACAAGTATATCGAGTTCGCAGGGTGAGTGGAGCGCAACCCCAGGGAGAGATTGGATTCACTGTGTAGCTCTGCATTTGTGTGTGTGAGTGTGTGTGTGTGTGTGAGAGTGTGTGTATGTGTGTGTGTGTGTTTTAAGGGTTTGGGGTTTACAAGTCCGCACCATCCATCAATGTTGTACAGGCAGTTAAAGGGAAACTGGGGTTTTGGGTTCCACTGTTTGTTTGGGCTCTTGTCGTTTCCTGTTATGTCAGCATTATGGATTTCCATGCGAGCCACTTTGAAGTAGATGAAATGCGGAGATTCCACCAGTGCAACACTCATACGCACCACATAATATGGAATTGTACACAGCCATGCACACTGAGTATTGCAATGCTAGATTCTGTGATTCCTCTGTGACATCATGTTAACTTGACAGTTTAACGCCTAATCCTTAATCACATTGCATTATGTCACACTGGCAAGTACGTCTGTTACAGTGTGTCGACTGCATCGCTGTCACTTTTAGATTTTTGAATAAAGCTGCAAAGCTATTGCTGATGTTTTGACCGAGAGATATTGAGTGGCGCTTGCCTACGTCACAGGGCGGAGAAAGAGTGGGGTGATGGGATACGAGGTCTGTCTCTCAGTGCAGCGCGTTACGCTCTCATGAGGCTGGAGGAAGGGCCTCCGCACACCAAGAACTGGAGGTATGACACACTCGCACACACACACGCACACAAACACAATAGCAGAAATACATATGCCCTCCACACAAAATAAAAAGTAACACACACTGTGTTTTGTTATCACGGTTCTAATTAACATCGATATTCTCAACATGTCTGAGCATGTTCAGCCGTTCTTTCCGTGATTCTCCTCCTCAGCTGTCAGGCAACTATCAGTGTTTGTGAATTCACGTTAACACATGAACCTTTCACGCTGTTTTTCTCTGTCTCTTACTGCTTCGTTTTCTCTTTCCCAACTAGCACTTTTACTCGGCTCACCCAGCCATTTCTTCTTCACGCCTTTATTTGACTCTTCATTGCCC
>OMOT01018343.1:16660-30520 GCA_900312575.1 Acanthochaenus luetkenii | reverse complement strand
CACACAGTTGTACACACACACACACACACACAAGCAAATGTACACATTAATTTAGAGGCATGAAGATTTATTAAATACAAACATGCCACAACCGCTGCTGCTGTTAATGAAAACAGAAAAAAGCGAGAGAAGGAGGGAGGGAGAAAGAGGGAAATGGGAGAGATAAAGATATTGACTCACAAGGGAATTAGGAGTATTCCATTCAGTTAAGCCACCTTTTGTTTGATGGAAATAGTGTATCTACAGTATGTCTTCCAGTAACTATTAATCTCTGTGATTTTAAATTAATCGTATACATAATAGTATGTATAGGCGGACGTCAATTCCATGATGAAAATCAAACAAAATAATAGTACTCTGACACAATTGGGTTTTTGTAATGTAAATGGATGGTTGTTCATCTCATTGTAACCACGGACTGAAGCTTGCAGTTGACCAATTTTTTTTGTTTAATTGAAATAAAGAATCTCTGAAAACCTATACCAAGACTGCCTAACCTAAGCCCAGTGGTAGGAATAAACAAGGTATCCATTAATGTTTTTATTAGTGTGTTGTGTCTGGACAACCTCTGTTCTGATTGAGGGGAGAAATGAATTTAAGGGCAATGGCTTAGTGTAGCAAAATATGGAAACCTAAGTCAAACAATCAAATGTTTGAAAGATTACAAACCTCTCCACTTGGCCTCAGCTCCTAAAGTTAAATTAACTTGGTGGATGTTAAGAAAATAAACTGTATTCAAACCAGGGCCACTCAAGACAAACGTCTTGAAAGTAGACTCAGTCATTCCTCTTTTTCCTCTTTTTTTCACTCTAATTGGAGAAAGATGTGCAGTGGGAATATGGGCTCTGGTTGGTCGATTGACCCTACACATAGAAGCACACCACTATAAGTGGCTCGCTTAAAAATGTGTACAGGTGTTGTTTGTGGACCAATGTGTATGTAGGGTCTCTTGCTGCAAGTTAGGAGGGGATGGTGTACTTAAGGACTTAAATATCGTGAGCAGGAGCCTGACAGGGTAATTTGACTGCCATCACCATAACATTAGACTCCATGCAAAGTTTGGCAAATGAAAGCAAATGTTTAACAGACTGAGGTAGTTTTGGTTTATATGAGTGTATTGTGGTTCACCACAGCATTTGTCCCCTGGTGGGGTTTGAGGGCCAGATATAGGCCTGTATTAGTAGTGTAAGGTTTTGTACTACTTTTTCAAGGCCAACTGAATGTATGTCCCACTGTTGCAGGGAGACCAGTTGTAATGGGTTCAAGCAGATGTTGGTTGCGTGATGTTTTTTGTTTGATATGTACAGAAAGCATGTTTTTTGTAAATCGGCCACAGAGTCAAGTTAATGTAGTATTTCATCATTCAGTTAAATGACTAAGCTGCCTTAGTAGATTTGGTCATGGAAACAACTGGTTGGATACTCGCCAAAGCGGCCAGGCAAAATTAGACTGGCCATTCACAACTGTGAATAACCAATGTTTTGGTAGTGGCAAGTATTAGTTTCTAGACCTAGTTCTGTGGCTAACTCTTTGTTCCCCTTATGCAGGTTTCGGCCGTGGAGTCCTTGGAGGGCCCCCTGCTGCAGGTGGAGGGGCTTGGAGATCTGCGCCTGGAACTCCACAGCAAGAAGCTCAACATCCACCTGGTGCTGATTGATGAGCTGCATCGACACCTCTACATCAAGTCCACAAGCCGCCTGGGACACAAGAACAAGGACAAGAATGCTGCTCGCCTGCCAGGGTAAGGGGCAGTCGGGATAGTGTATGTACGTACGTGTGTTAGATTATTTTTTTTACTACCTGGATGGGTCCAAATGTCCCCACAAGGCTAAAATGTGCAAAACCTGTGAAAGCAGGTTTGTTTGGTCTGAGGTTCTAAAAAGCCTTTTTTGTTGGCCTATTATGTAGTCTACAGAAATTTTGTAGTTTTCAAAGAAGAACCTCCCTCTAAAAAGTTTAGACTGTGCCTTCATTATAAGTTATTGCATGGCTGGGAAGACTTGAGTGCAACTCGGCAATTATTTACTGTATGGAAAAACAAGCCAATTACTGACAAAAACAATTAGAACTTGTATTACTTGTCGCTCTACGTTTGCACTGTGCACTCTGAACTTCCAAAGAGACTGAAGAATAACACCTCATACCATTTATTGTAAAGAAGCAAACAACACTAATTAATTCATAGGAAATGAAGAGGAATGCAGAGAGAGAGAGTGATGATAGATGCTAGCATCTTATATACACATTGTATGTCTGTGGGGGCATAACACATTTTGTACACATGGGAGACAATATCAGCTGCCAATTACTGCCAGTAAATGAACAAAATGCCAAAATTGGAGATGCACAGTTTTTGCATGACACCAGTGATGTTTTGAATACTAATGTAGGTTTTGCAGCCATGAGGAGAATAACTTAAACTTTGCCTGAATGACACATGGGCTGGCAATCGGCAACAAGCCAATTCTTCAGTTCCATGATGCTGCCATATAACACATTAGGGACAATGCAACTCACTGGCCTTAAACATACTGTTGTTGTTGCTGTTGTGTTGTACGTACTTGTTTGTGAGCTCCTATGTGCGTGTTTGAGCTTACACACCTGTGTGTGTGTTTGTGTGTGTGGTGCAGTAATTACGGTGGCTTGGTGAGGTACAGTGATTTATTACTGAGGGTCAGCAAGTGACGGGTCCTGGCCTTTCTGTATTGGGCCGCCTCTAACAACAAGCCAACCTCCATACACCCTACTCACTTAGCAGGCACACTGTGTTTATACTGCCCAACTTGTAGGGCCTGGATTGCTTCCACCTCCGGCTTAAGGATTGATAAATGGCTCATTGGAAAGCAGCACCATTCCCACCCAGAGATGCAAGGCTTATTGTTGTAGGGGTGGATTGGTTTTGTTAGTGAAGGGCAGGTTATTGGTAACATTTACTGTAGGGTTGGGATGTTCTGTTAGTGCATACTAAACCTTTGTATGTCCAGAAGCAGCTATTCCCCCAGATTGAGTTAGAGCCTATTCCTCTCATGCAGTTGCTTTGCTGTGATAGTCAAATCATGATGATGTTTTACTACATTAGGAAGCTGTTTTATCTTGATAATCATGATGTCCCCTGATCTATTGTCTCTCTGCAGCTCCGCGGTCAAAGACACGTCTCCAATGCCTTTGCTGGATGTCAGCAGTCTGTCCACCCCACGCAAGCTCTTGGACTCGTCGCAGTTCAGCACCCCTGGAACCAGCAGTGGTGCGGTCCTAAGATCACATTAGACAGGGGAGGAAGGGGGGAAGATGGAGAAAAGACAGTTGGTGGCTTGCCAAAAGTTAGCGGGAGTGAGAGTTATAAAAGAGTTTTTTACGGGATTTGCTCTCCACTAACATTGCATAGCATACATTAAGAGTATTGTAGAGAAACACAGACATACAGATGCACACACACCAACACAGTGCTGTGGTTGGTCTTTTTGGATAACTAAAAGTTTGTGGATTTCATTTAGTAATTTTTACTGTGCTGATGTTCATAGTGATAATGAAGTCATTAGCACCACTGTGGCTCCTGCCATTACAGCTATTAGCATGTCATTATGGGTGTGTACAGCCAAACCTACCACACACACTTCATGTTAAATCACTGAATGCACACAAAAACCGCTGATGATATAAACTTATGAACAAAGGACATCATTGATGCCTCTTTGCACATACACACATGCGCACAAATTCAGACACATGCAAACGTGCACACGCTTCCTTCCTTCCAACATATATCATAACAACTATGATCATAATATACATTTCCCTCCCTAACATTGTAATCATCTTGTCGTGTCCCCCCCCCCCATCTGCACCATTAGTCACCCTGCATCTCTGTCATCACAGCAGGGGAACAGCATTCATTATGCTCACACTGTTACTAGCGCTTAACGGGGGCTGATAATGCAGATGTAACTGCATTCAAGAATGTAGGAATTCTCTGTTGGTTGGATGGGCGTAGAGTCAACGCCGCATTCCTTCCAGGCAGAGCACACGAGAACACAAATGAAGATAATGAAAAAAGCAAATCCTTCAATAACCTGGGGGCTCCCTTGGTGTTTCTGATTTTTTATATTAAGCATGGCACCTTCTTTGCACAACCCACTCTTTGCTTTCTAAGTTAGCTACTCACCATCTCTTTTTGAGCTGTCTGCATACCAAGCGACCATGTGATGACAGATTAGGTGATTGCTAGCTTCTACACCGTTGGTGTTGCAGTGATAGGTTGGACACTTCAGGACACTCCTGAAAAGCAAAGTTGCCCCAAAAGCTAAGCTGTGGCCAACATTTCCACTCCATCAAAAAGTTGGCCATTGCCTACGTTGACAGACCTTCTTGCTCAGCTCATAAAAAATAATGGACTTTCAGCATCTACTGTTTATATTTATTTTGACAGGGACATGGCTTCTCTCGCTGTCTCGCTACTGACCCCGTTTTAGTTTAAAAACTATGGGGTTGCATATTAGTATGGACAAGCAGAAACAGACTTTTGAAAACGATGATGCAGACACCCAGGTTTGCTTCCTGATTGTCCTATCAGTCCAACGTGTCCTTCCCTGATTCATCACGGCTCTATCACATGACCCTTTTCCGTATGAAAACGACTACCAGCGGTTAATTCAACATGGATAATGAATTGCAGCATATAATATAAAAACATTTTAGTGTGGACGTAGCCTCACTGTCTCCCTCTCTCATCCGTCTCTCTCATCTTTCTCTATTCTTACTCCGCCTCCCCACACCTCCCATAATCCCTGTACTAGCTCTATTTGCTTCTCCACTTGTTCATGCTTACCCATTTATGCTAAACCAGGGCCCAGATGTATCAATTATGCATACGCCACTTTTCTCACAGAAATTGGTAATTCTTTTAAATAAGAAATGCCATGCCAATGTGTGTTCCTCCAATGTATGATAGCCATACATTTATGGCTAATTGTGAGAGTGGGCATTAGACTTACAGTAGTTGGAGTTTCTCAATGATTGAGATTTATAATACAGAAAAATGCGTGAACAACACATAAGCAGGGTTTTAAAAATCGGAAGTATTTCCAATTTTGGGCATACTGATTATTTGTATATTTATAAAACTTTTATACATCTGGCCCAATGTGTACACCGCTCCCACAAACCACATGCTTGTTCACTCAGTGTGGCTCATCAGCGAGCCCCCCAACCTGTGCCTATGTCCCCCAACACGCATACACACACACACACACATATGCACAAATTCACGCTAATATAGGTTAAGTATCCCTTCAATTCACCCCCTGGGCCTAAAAGTCTATGCTGAACCACAGCATTCCCCACATTATACAAAAATACACAGCAATTAGCTACTGCCAGGCCTTAAGTGCCTATACACCATCCTGCTAGCAACTATGGTCACGACACAGCAGCCAGCTTCCATCAATGGCGTATTTTGCCATTTTGCCTAATAGCCTTAGAGCACCTCATTTGTAGCTAGTAATTATTATGCAAACTACAGTTAGAATGGGGGGAAAAGAGGAAATACACCCAAAGTCCATTAACTTGCCATAAACATTAACTCTCTTAGCATGCTTTGATGGGGAATTGGGAGGCCCCATCTGATGGAAATTAGAGCATCACTTGATGCTTCCACTCTCAATTTAGCTGCTAATGTGGCTAAGTCTAATGGAGAGCGCAAGAGAGGGAGGAGAAAGACAGGATAGCTGCAGGTGTGTGTGTCAAAGAGAGAGGGATGGAGGAGTATAATTAAAGCTATGATCTATTTGGTTGATTTTGCTAAAAGGAGATGTTTTAGTCGTGGTTGCTAGGTTGAATAGGAAAGACCACCATTCCAGGGGTCCACAGTATTTTACATTACATTACAGCATTTAGGAGACACTTTTATCCAAAGCGACTTACATACATTACATTACAGCATTTAGGAGACGCTTTTATCCAAAGCGACTTACATACATTACATTACAGCATTTAGGAGACGCTTTTATCCAAAGCGACTTACATGTCATACCGTTGGCGGAGGCAGCCATGCAAGGTACCAACCTGCTCAACGGGAGCAATTTGGGGTTAGGTGTCTTGCTCAAGGACACTACGACAGATTTTTCCCCGGGAGGAGCTGGACTCGAACCGCCAACCTTGCAGTTGCGGGGCGGGAACTCTACCTCCTGAGCTACTGCCGCCCATCACCCCATGCACCACACTACACACAAACACATATATTTAAAGAAAACATGCTCTTAAATTGGATCATCTGTACAAATAATTACAAGTGCCCATCTGAGTGTATGCTATAAATGGTTTCACAGTAGAATCCAGCATTTGTCTATATATAAATGTGTGTATATGTGTTTGTATCCCCTCAGTGCGTGAGCTGCAACAGGAGGTGCGGGAGCTGAACCAGACAGACATCCCTGACGTGGATCCAGAGGAGAACAGTGCTGAGTTCATGGGCATCCTTATCAAGGTACAGACATGAATAACACACACACCTCCTCTTCCACAGAGATGTTAATGAGTGATTCATGTTTACTGTGTTCCAACTATAAATTCTTACTATGACTCAACTATGTTACATCTACCCTCATGACCTACTGTATGTTGGCGTTTCAGTGCGTTTGTGATGTTTTTTCCAGGCTCTAGCCAAGCTGAAGAAGATCCCAGAGACCATCAAGGCCATCATGGAGCGGCTGGAGCCTGAGCTGAAACAGATCGTCAAGAGGTCCACCACCCAGATAGCAGACCATGCTTACCAGAGAGGAGAGAACCTGGCACAGCAGAGTCAACCCAGGTACAGAAGGGAGGCGGGGAGGATGAGGGAGGTGGATGGAAGGAGGGAGTTCAGGGTGGATGGGGGGAAAGGAAGACCATGATAGCAGACCATGGCTTCCACAGAGTGGAGAACAGTGCCCCGAAGAGTGAGGTTTGGTTCAGATCAGTGGAAAAATTGAGCAGTTTGGAGAATAATTGATGAAGGTAGAAAGCGAGAGAGGATTGCCATGCCTACACGAGGAGGGCCAGATGAAAGAGATAGCCCTTTGAAACTGTTATTCTAGCCTAATGGAGAATAATAAGTAGTTGTATTAGCAATGTTTCAAAAGACAATTAATTTCAATTATAGTATCTAACCATCGTTGTTTCCACCAGTGAAAAACGGGCCTTAATAAAGCCAACACTTGTAATCCCCTCAGAACTCTTCGTGTCTATCCCCAAGTCCTTTTATCAGAGTGGCCTGCCTGCTTATTTGTCTTCGCTTATATCATTATCCCCTCTAGGATCAATTCCATCCATTTCCCCTCTCTTATTCATAAGCAAATGGAGATAATCTATAAAATGAAGACACCCGGCTCCCTTTTTCATTTCTTGTTCACCACAATGGTCTGCACAGTTAAGAGCAAAAAAAGAAAAGAACAAAAGATGCTGGAGAGAATAGAGATATAATGACAATACCTAAGAGAAGCACTTTCCTCTTGGCTTATAGGGGTAATGTTTTTTATTTATTATTATTATTATGTTTGTTTTTTTTACTCCGAGGTGTAGTCACTGTCTCAAGTGGGTGGTACAGTTCGGTGTATTGATTTCATCTCACAGATACAATACAGCTGGTTATTGAAAGAAATATGGCTGGGATTAGTTGCCTCTGTTGGTTTTAGGTCTGTGGAGTTGAGAGTGATGACAGTAGTTTTGAATGCAGTCCCAGGGTGTCCATAGTCAGACAGTCAACTAGGCACAATATAGGCTGGGACTGCCGCTTTAAACCTAGACACATGGCGGTTAAACACACACATACACACATAAACAATTTCACATCTGCTGTGGAGGACTGCTACATTTTAAAAGCAGTCACGTCAGCTCCTGCGGACACACCTCGCACACTCACCAATACACACATACAGAGTGCAGACATGGAAAGTGCAGGTCTCAGCCCATTGATCCTGAACGATTTAAGAGGAACGTCTTGTTTTCTATCAGGGATGTTCTCTCAGGCCTCGTCTGCTTTCCCTCTCCTGTTGCCTGCTGAATCTCATCTGACCTCCGTGTAATAGGCCAACGTGTAGCTCATTCCCAGCTCTGCTCTTTACAGATTGTTTTTAGTTTGCCTGTGTGTGTGTGTTTGTGTTTATGTTTGGATGCATGCACACCTAGTCCTGCCTATGTTCACTTCAATTTAAAGTCAAGGCTTGTTGCTATGGAAACTCCTACCAATGTACCACTTGTAGGGAACAATGGTCCTGCATATTGCGCACTATATTCTATAGCACCATTGACTAGCGGACACCACTTAGCACTTACAGCATATAGCGCTGTCTGTTCCTGTGATAAAATGGCCTTGAAGTTGACTTTCTCATTCACGTTCTCCATGATCAGCCTCATTGGAAGCGCTTTTCATTTCTGGTCCCTCTCGCATCTCCATACAGGTTCCCACTCCATGCGGCAAAGTTATTAGCATGCACCGCTGGTCTATACGAGTAGTCGCATTTAAATTGCATCAAATCAGACTTGTTGAACTCATTCTCCTTTTTCATTTTTAATTACAAAAACAATCATTTATTTTTGTTTAATTTTTTGCTTAATAGTAGAACTTTGGTAATCTGAACCCCTTGGGAAGAGCATTAGTTCAAAGTGAAGTGCTTGAATGACCAAAGTAGATTAAAATAAAAGGCAAAGTGCCCATTTAGTCACATGTAATTGAGTCACATGTCAATGTTTTTTATTGAACATTTCATTTATTCTACCTGTTCAGCAGACCAGTCAGTTCAGAAGGCAAATTTGGTTCTTATTTATTGTATATATATTTTTTACAGTTAAAGGTAGAGAGAAACAGGAAAGAGTGGGAGAATAAGGGGGATGACATGGGCCGGATTTGAACCCAGGACGTTGCGGTTACATGGTACGTGCCTTAGCCCACTGAGTCACCTGAATGCTTGCATATGTGGTTCTACTATATGTCCATTTGTGTATTACGGTGGGGTAACCTGGCACTGTCAATATTTGAAATAGGTATCTTGAACGCCCTTTAGGGGGCTACAGGAAAACCATTTCTGTGATTGACTAATACTAATCTGAATTGTACTGACATAGTAAACACCACCCATCTTGTGCACCAAGGAGACACACACACACACACACACACATAGCGTCAGTCAGTGACTATTTGACCACGTGCATGCTCCATCCTCTCTCTCCCTACTGTTCATCAGCCAGGTGTGTGTCAGCTTCGATCCTGAAGGGAAATGAGGAGTAGTGCTTCAAAGAACAGAGGAGATGGATTAGGATGGCCTCCACTGGGAGATAATGAGGAGGACTGGGCTGTCCTCACTTAGAGGGGGGCTGCACAGAGATCGAACAAAAAGGAGAGGTGACGAGGTCAGAGCCATAAATTGTGTGATGTATGTGTGCGTATGTGTATGTATGTATGTGTCTGAGTGTGTGTGTGCACACATGCAGTGTGCACGTAAACATGTATGTTTTTGTCCATGTCTGAAGGCTGGTGGTGACTTTGTTTGGATTGACTGCTTTTGTTTGGATGGAGTCCTCTATGTTTATGTATGTGAGAGATGGAGAGAGAGAGAGAGAGAGAGGTGTACTTTCACTCACTCAGGCATTTCACGGCTCCTCTCTCCACCTTACAAAAATCTTCCATTCACTGAGTTATAGCTCATTGTGATTTGTGCCCCCTTTCCTCCATTAAAAACATTTACTCTCCGCTACTGCCAGTGTAGTGACAGACAGCCAACCAAAATGCCCCCTACTGAAACATCTGTCTCGCCTCAACATTATCCTTATTTCTTGCCAAGAAACCATGGCCATCTCCCAAAGGTTTTAGCATGCTTTCTTTCCTTGCAACCTTTAAATAGGTGGTAATATGTATGGGCTTGGCATTGATGAGGTATGGGCTCCGATGCTTTGGATAATGGAAAATGGTTTTAGGCAGCCATATCCTTGATGGCTTGGAGCCTAAACCTTGTCCTGGATAGGACAGGAAAGACGGTTATGGTACAACATGGTCCGAGGCTAGCAGGGATACTTGAGGATCTCTGGACACCGTAGGTTCAGATTAAAGAGTGTAAAAGTTTCATGAAAAGAGTGGGGCAGCCATAATAAGCTGTTGGAACAATTGTTTTCTTGTTTGTAGTTTGTAGTTACTAGTAGATGCATGCACCCATTTCCCACAATGTGAGTCACTTGTAAGTAATGTGTGAATATTCCGAATTTTAAGCATAAGCTAGTCTACGTTAGTAGAAAGCAAGTGGGCCCACAAATGATTAATATTATGAGTATGTCTGTAGACCAAGGAGACTAGGAGTTATACTATAGCAGACATAACTCACGTACCCCTCTACTGTCTATGAGTCGACTGTGGCTTCATTCATGGGATGAAATGAGATGTGTGGATTGAAGTATAGCATAGAAATAAAAGTAATCCCTCGTGACCCCTGTTTTAGGCAGGCAGTAGGTTGAAAACCCATGAAAACTGTTAAGCTGCCAAAGAAAGGAAATATGTCTATAAATCCACATTTGCTGACACAGAGATACAATGCATTTCCTCATTATTGTCAACTACAGATAAGAATCGTCTCAATCCTTCCTGTGTAAATAATGTCAGAAGTGTCTCTGTCTCCCTGAAAACAAAACTGCACCAGATGTTCTGTCAATCCTGGCGGACCTGCACACGTTCGCAGATGCTGTTAATTGTTGTGAGAAACAGCTGCCTGTGGTGCATCAGGGACTTCAACCTGCATATATATCCCTGACTATTTAGTTGGAGTCACTCGGAAAAAAGGGTTTGCTGACAATGCCGGTTAAAGGTTCATTTTGGCATTTTTGTTTTGTTTACTCAATTGCAGGCGAAGAGAAAACCATTTAGCATTCAGACCCTCAACTGCTTGCAGACGAGTTCAGGGACTCATTGTGACGGCCAAAGAAAGCTACATTACATATTGATGAATATCTTTTGTACAGTTAAAATGGCAGAGGAGGGTATTAAAGACAAACATATATACTTAATTACAAGTGTGCATATGAACTCTAGTACCTTCACAAAAATGAGGTGCACGCTCACCGGCACTGGTACACCGGGTACTCATCTAGTCACAACTAATGTAGCCTGTGTTACCTCTTTGCTTTGAAAGCCTTGTCCTTTTGTCCTTGTGTAGTTGAAACTTGCACTGAAGTGCTAGACTGAAAAGCAGGGTCCATATGAAAGCATTAGCATAGATGAGGCAACTGTGAGTTGTCAATCCAGAACGTAGCACTCGGATCAAGTGGAAGGTCAGTTTGGCTCTGGCTGTGCTCTTTCCTTCAGCCAGTGCCATTTAGAACTAATGAGAGTAGCTGTGCTTGTTAAGTGGGCCGGTGCACTATTGCCAGTTTCCCAGTTGTCAATTGCTGGATTGTGATGGCAGGCTAAGCAGTGTCTGCTGAATAGGACAATGTGAATAAAAAACCTGGAACTGCAAAATGTAATGGGTAATGTGAAATACACTCAATAGTCATTGTATTAAGTAGAATGATCTATTACTATCTGGTAGTTTCCTGTTTGTCTGCAAGTCAGTTAAAAAAAAAAAAGTCATAGCATGGATTCTCCTAGGTATCGGAAATGTTAGGCTACACTGGCACCAGCAATAATACCACACTCCTCTTGTTTTGCCTATTCTAATATTCAAACAAATAGAAACACAAATCCTTGGTGGCTGTTCATCTGCTTTGTATAGCAAACCATGGCCAAGTGACACACTGTAGGAGCAATCTGTTTTCTTAAATGGGGTAGTTCAACTAATAAACTGCCTAGTGAGAGTAGTGTATGTTAGCTCCTGTATTAGATCATGATAAACAAGACCATGTAATAAATGCTTAGAAAAAAAGTATTGGCATTTAATCTTCCTTTAAACATTTTTAAAATGGATTTTTGTGGGTTATTTTGGGATCCTGATAGTGAAAAGGTCAAAATGTGAAAATCACATTATTTTGTCGCATTTCTCTCAAATATCACTTTGACTCACAACTCATTTTGTTTATCTCTACCCCTCCTCCCCTCCCCTCTTGATCTCCCTATCTCCATCCCTCCTTTGCCCCTTCTCTTTTTGCACTCATCCTCCTTCCCTTTCTTCTCTCTCTGGCTCCCTCCGCAGGCTGCTGCTGGAACTGCTGGAGCTGCTGTTTGATAAGTTCAAGGCGGTGGCCCAGGCTCACAGCGTGGTGCTGACCCACCTGCAGCAGATTGTGGTGCAGTGCCCGGGCGGGGCCCACGAGCAGGGCATCAAGCTCTATGAGCAGGCCGACGTCTCTGCCAAGATCCAGACAGGGCTGCAGGTCAGATATTGGGCAATGTATTTGCAACAATGATAGAGACAATATACTCAGACCAGTGCTGTATGTGCTCAGGATACAGTAATGTGGTAAAAGAGCTTGTGGCAAATGGCTGTCTGAGGAACAGACTGGCAGCTACACACACACAAAAGATGGAACTATCAAAAAAACTAGAAAGGTTTTTAATAAACACCTGCGGGGAAATTGGGTTACACAAAGCAAAGGTTGTTTTTCCCAGTTCAATCAGTTCAATTCATATAGATGAATCCTTCCGTGAGCAAAACTGGTGTAACATACAAATGGAGCCTATATTTATGAAGTACTGCATTGTTTTAGTGTCCATTAGCTTTACCATTGCTACAAGTATACAGAAGCACTTCACCTTACAATACATCTCACCATTGACATCCTCATTGTGAACTCTGGATTGTTTGTTTTGTGTTCCCTCACTCTGAGGTGTCTTATTTTTCATCCTCTGCCCTGGAGTTTGTTTATCCTTGATTTATTTTCCATCCAGCACTTTACTTAAAACCCCCGATTTCCTTCACCTCCTCACACAGTAAATGAATAAGCAGAGAAACAGTGGTATGATGGGTGGCATTCAATCTGTTAGCAAGACGTAGCGATAGAAAAAGACTCAGGAAGCTTAATTGCTTGGTTTAATTTAAGGTTCTTTAATTGGTGTGTATTTAGCCCGGTTCTTGCTCCCTGCTCCCGTTTGATTGGTGGAGGAGATGAGCAGCTGTTGAGCTGACCTATGGCTGATCTCTGAGGAAAATCTGACAGTCAACGCTCATAAAGCATTCAGTGTGTGTGTGTGTGTGTGTGTGTGTATGTGTGTGTGTGTCTGTCTGTCTCTCTGTCTGTCTCTCTGCCTCATTCTACCTGCTGCTTCCGTGTTTTCTCACTTATTTCAATGAGTTAAATCTCTGTCATTGTTCTGAGTCAGTGCTCGTGTTCTTCAGTGAAATGTTTACAGCTGTGCTTGTTCCTTTAAATTTGCCAGAGAGGATGATTTTGTTGAAGAGGACGAGTAGCTTAATTCTTAGTGTATATGATAAATATAAGTATATAAATGTATAAAATAATACAAACTTGACACCTGTTTCTCTCAAATAGGGCCAATAGGGACTTTTTTGCTTATAGGCCACAATGGATGGTAAATCCCCAAATTCTACACTTTTCTACACTACAATAGCACATCCAAACGATGACTGATGGTGATGACTGTATATGTAGTATTCACAGGGGCATAGAAAAGGGAGGTGGTCCAAATTTGTTTTTTTCCTTTCTGTGCTCTGCTCTCCCTCTTTATTTAGAACACTCATTTCCTGCATCTTCATGTTAAGTCATATTACAGTTTTCTTCGACTAGCAGAGCCATAAATAGGGGAAATGAGTAGAGAGGAGGAGGAAAGATTAGATGCTAATCTCAGGGAGGGCAGAGAGGAGTGGAATGGTGTAGGTTAGCATTGAGTAAATGGGCTTGACATCACTGAAGTAACTAGGGGTCTGACATTGTCTTTGAGTCATAATC
>OMOT01018335.1:1271-12510 GCA_900312575.1 Acanthochaenus luetkenii | reverse complement strand
TAGAGAAGCATCCCTCCGCAGTGTTCCTATGATCATCCGGACACGTTTATTTCAGGATTTCTATGTTGTTGTTTTTCTGGGGTTTTCTGTATTTTGTTGTGTATTTCTTTGACTATTTTGTATTTCATGTATTTCTTTGAATATTTTCTGTATTTTTTTTGAATATTTTGTATTTTCTGTTTTTTGTTGTGTGAATATTTTGTATTGTTTGAATATGTTGTATTTTTGTGTATTTTTGTAACAATATGCAATATTCGGACCACATTTGCTAAGCAATGCTCTTTAGTCAGTACAACTTGTTCCCCTTGGGTGTGGGGGCCTTGATAGATATTTAACAAGGAATACCAACAGTAGCACACGATTCACTTTGATGATTCATTTAGTCCCTCTATTATTATTTGTTGTTGCATTTGGCCACCATCATGTTTCCGTCATTCCTAATAGACAGCCCAGTGCACCCAGTATACATCTAAATGTTTCAGCATTTGACTATATACCCCAATGTTTGCCTCAACCTCTGCCTCAACCTCTGACACAGGAGTCTTGTAGGTTAGCGTGGAAAAAAAGACCGTCTGTCTTGTTCCAACCGACAACACTTTTGTCCAGGCCAGATTCTGATCCTAAATCAGTTGCCATATACTTATCTCCTATTTCTAGGTTCTCCTTGGGGTTAAAAAGACTGGTCAAGAGTTCCTGGCCCTGGAAGTGTGTTTGGTTACCCTGAGAACAAGAGAGGGGCCTTGAGGAGGTATGTGTGGCCTTTAATTCACTGCATTGTCCCCCCCAAAAAGCTAATCTTGGCCAGGCTCAGAGTCTTACTGCGCACAGACTGTGAATAGACGAGTGAAACGTTAAATATGCTTTCAGATGTAAAACCGAGGCCTGGCCTGGTATTGTGGCCGTGTCATTGTGGGATTGGGAGATTTGCCGTTGACACAGGCAGCGGGAGGAAAGGGGCCAGTTTCATTTTGAGAGGCTGCCTTTAAGGCTCGTGTCTGCAGGTGGTAGACCGCAGTTCGCTGGTTATGCGACCAGTTTCCACGTGGTCACGTGTCTGACAAATTAAAATGGTGCACGTTGATTGGAGCCACATATTTAGAAGCCGTGTGATCTGCGTCATGGATGGTACTGTTGTCGTCCATGCCAGCAAAAACTACAACTTCCGTTTAGTCACCCATGGCTAATCAAAAACCCTCACGTCTTGTGCTTGGGAGCCTTGCTCAAGCTAATTGAAAAATTATCTCTAGTATCAAGAAGATAAAAGAAGATAAAGTACAATGCAACTTTCATGATATCCATGGTGAAATTGAGCCGTTGCAGCAGCAAAAAAGTAAAAGGCTATAGCAAAGAAAAATAGAATATACGTAAGAATATAGCAACAACAAAAAAGGGTCATATAAACATACACATCCAACAGTACCAGTAGAACATGTTGAGCAGAAATGTTGGAAAGAAGAAGGCGTGCAGAATAGGAAGCAGTAGAAGCAGTAGAAACTAGAAGCGCAAACCTCCGTCAATGCTGAATGAATCTGTCCTCTACAGCTAGCACGAGCATTGCTATGTTTTAAATCAATAGTGTACAGTATATTTCAGGCTGCTTCTTAATCATCTACTCAGTTGCTCTGAGTTTCTGTATTTCAGAGTCTTCCTGTAATATCCAATGGAAAAAATGTGTTCCAAGGCTTGGCGTCGTGACTTAAATGATGTGGCCCATAAAACTCCTAATTAGGGAATTTCCATTCGCTTTCCTCTCTCGCTCGCTCTCCACGAACGTATCAAAGCGAATCACTGGGAAACACAAGCATACACTGTATGTAGCTGAGATGTTCTCCGTTCTTGATATTTCTAATGATGTAAAGCGCGTGCCACATTTTGTTAATATAGCATCTGCCACTCCAAAATGTGCTTGGGGAGATGAGTGGAGTAGATGTATAATTTATTGGACTTAAAGTTTCACGAGGCAACATTTTTATTTAAAAATACACCTGTCTCGTCAGGCTAAATCACAGACACGAGATCCCTCCCCCCTAATTAAGACCCTTTAGATTTGGCCTATTTGCTATTTGTCCAAATTAATGGGCAACAGCGAAAAAATAAACTGATTTCTGTATATGAATATTTTTCAAATACTTACCCCTTGCTGCCATTTGGAGCCTAGTTGCCTAGTGCAGCTTTAACTTTCACATCCAAGAGCTGAAGCGTACTGTATGTTATGTGGAGAGATGGTACTCTCAGCAATTACAGGAATTTGTACCTCTCCTTCTTGATGAACAAAAACCCAAATCATCTCTACTTAGAGCGTCAGCATCGCCACCCAGTACATCAATGTCAAAATTGTGATCGCTGGTTTAATTACAGTATGAGGCTAGCAATTACCACAGTGTGCTGTTACTGCCACAGACAGAGATGTGTAAAAATGTCAATATGTTCAAACTGACTCAACAAGTCTACAGTTTAGGATCCATTGTGACTACTAAACCACAACTATGGCGGCACGGTGGCTCAGTGGTTAGCACTGTCGCCTCACAGCAAGAAGGTCCTGGGTTCAAATCTCGCCTGGCCCTTTCTGTGTGGAGTTTGCATGTTCTCCCCGTGTTCGCGTGGGTTTCCTCCGGGTGCTCCGGTTTCCTCCCACAGTCAAAGACATGCATATATATGTGTTTGTGTGTAGTGTGGTGCATGGTGTGATGTACTATGTATATGATGCATGCAATGTAAAGCCCTTTGAGACATACTTGTATAAAAGGGCTATATAAATAAAGATTGATTGATTGATGTCTCAAATGACATTGTTTGATCACATATGTGTCTTCTAATGTGCTTGTTTTGCCAGTTGCTTATATGAATACTTAAACGTATGTTGTTATTAAGATAGTGTGTGTTGAAAAGTACAGAAAATGACACATCCTTTATAAAGAGATCCAGTGTTCATATCTCGAGTGACGCTAAACAGGTGACTATAGTTTTGGAGAGAATGTTGAAACAAAATAGATAAAAACACAAAATAACATTGTCAGACAATAACCACGGTTTTCCCGGCAGACTCTCATTTTGGTTTTGAAACTGAAACTAAAAGACATGCAACTTCATTCACATTATGAATGTGTAGCATTTAAAAAAATCTCTAAATACCATAATCTCAGTCATCATTTTGTATATGTGTTGTATTGAGAGGCTGATTGGAGTACAGCAGCACCATTTCTATAGTAAGAACACCTTTATTTGCTCTAAAACACAGTTTCTTGATTCAGGAGCGCTTTTGGTGCTAAAATGTTCGGTAAATTACTCCCAGAGAAACTTTAAGCAGAGGTGAACACAGTTTTTCTTTGGCTTTATTCCTTGTGAGAGCAACTCTGCCTTAGAAGATTGTAAATTCAGCCCCCGTTTGTTAGGCTTTGCATTTGCTTTGGCCTGGTTCCCTAAGTGATTGCCACTTACACTGTTGATGTCCTCTCCAAATAAAAGATCACCATTGGTTTGTTTGTTTGCTTTCAATTTTAGGGAACCAGTTTGAGGATTTTGTCCTCCAATTACCAAGCCAAACTTGCCGTCCATCACAACTTTCTTGGATGGCGAACTTTCGCTGCAGCTCTCAGGCCTGTCAATTCAAAGTTATTCCTCCCCAAACTGTAACAGGATCAAGGCTCCGAGCTGCTTCCACATGATTGATGAAAGATTAAAAGGATTGTTGAGATTGAAGGCACATTTAGCTTCCTGCTGAGGTCCAATTTCTAGTCCTTGTGCCGGCAGTGGGGCTGCCACTATGCAGATGAGAAGATCACTGCAGAGCATGACGATAATGTAAAACGGACGTGAGCGAGTCTCGCAGACATGGCGACAGGGGACGAGCGGGCAATCATTTATAATCGAAGTATTCTCTTCCCTCGGGAGAACCAGTGTCAGGCGTGGTCATGGAGGTGACGGAAAAAGACGACTTTGAAAAGGGACGACAACAAAAAAACCTGATCTATGAAATGGTTGTGAATGTATGTGATAGTAGTGTTGATTTCTGCTGTTAGTGACCATACTACTCGTATAAACCCCTGGGGAAGGTATGGCAGTTTCCTTGATCGAAGACAAAGGGCCTTACACAACCCAATTATCAACTTTCCCTCCTGGCGGCTGCAACAATCAAGTGCATTTCCCCGTCCCTTCTCTCCGTCCTTCATGCATAAGTACATTCACGTTCCTTGTACACTCTACGAAAGGTTCCGAGGTGAAACGCACCACGGTGCTTTTTTTACCGCACGAGCATCTTAATGAGATCATCTCTAATCATGATATGGTTAACGTTGTCAACGTTAAAATCAAGATTAAGTGGCCTTTCAATCACAGGTGCGGCACGAGGCACAATCCTTCCTGCATCTCATCAGTCTTTTGTTTCGTTTTTTCACCGGAGACAAAGGTTGTGGTATTTATCGTAACAGGAATATTATCTCCTTCTGGCGCGCGGAATAGATACAGGCAAGTGCAGGGCGTCTTCAGCCTAGTTGAATGTGTATGAGCAAAGTAATTAGAGGTCATACTGTTAAACAAAGAACCGGCGGCAGAGTGAAATGAGATGGCAAGTTATTATTTCACACAGTATGATGCTCTCAGCTGTGCGTCGGGAAATGATGTGGTGTAACACAACCTCGCAGTACCAGCCATTCCTTACCCTCCGTCAAAGCAGTTTGTGACAAACGCGTTTGATGGAAGCGCTTCATTTGCTCGACTTCATAAAGCCGCAGTATATTGCGCAGTGTGTCACCGTGGGCAAATTGTGTTTAGTGCGACGGCTATCGCGCCAACTACCTTATTTGTCTGAAAGAGAAATGCCGGGTGCGTTTTTGCCCTTGAGATTCCGTCATCCCTGTGACCTGAGCCATTACTCTGCAAAAGGCTTATGATTAGCGGTGACCGACGGAGACAACGACTGCATGTCCGTCAAAATGAAGTTGCAACTCAACACCCTGACATGTGTTGTCTTAATGCGAGCTGACGCGCTGGTGTCGGGGTCCGGGGTCAATTCACCGATTCAGCAGTGCATTAAGCCGGTGCCTAACCCAGCTCTGCACTACTGACATGTATTAATATGTGGTCCTAAGCAGAAAATATCTGTTGCATGTCGCCAGAGACGCCTTCTATAAACCAGCTATTTGAAAAGTACAGCAGCTTATGCAGTGATGCATGCGAATACGTTGGATGCCACCCAGAAGATCTGAATGACACAATATGGCTTAGCTTGCAATGAATTACAGGCATTCATACAGCGGTGTCATCTTCACGTATAAGCTGTGTGACAACAGTAGTGGTTTTTATTTGATTTTTTTAAACGTTTTTATTCTTTTTCTGTCTTCCAATTTCATGTAATTGCAGAAGAAAGTGCAGATCCTTGTTGAGTCATCAGCAATTGATTGAGCCAATTGAGAGAGACCATCTCCAGGCAGAGTGCTGCCTCATCCAGAGGTGGAGAAAGGAGCCCTTGATCACTTCCTGGCGTACGGTCTGAATATGAATGTAATCAGGGATCTTTTTGCTCGGACTCCACTCGGAAGACCACTCAAAGTCCTGGGCTATTATCAGACACTGAGCCGAGCCTGTGGTCTGACCTCATCCACTGCACCAACCCAGTCCTCCCTCACAAAATGGCTGAGTTATGACTTGGCGTGGAGAAGAGCGGAGCTGCTAGCTTGTAAATGAGTGCGATGCGTGTCACGGACCGGCCATCAGTACCTTTACGAGGGGTTCATCTGACCGTGGACACAGTTTGTACTGTAAGTAAGGATTTTGCTCTGAAAACAGGATGTTGTAGCGATTGTGTGTAACGCAAACAGAGTAGACAAGAGTTGCACTAAATCTTAGAAGAGTTACCATTCTACAGTACAGTGCTTTGCTGCATGATTCGTTGCTATAGATCTTTATTATCAACAGATCAATGCCAGCATTCATTCACTGGAGCCATCTCATTCTACGCCAACATCTGCGTTTAACATCAGAAAACGTTTTCGTGTATAAATCAATATTCTATGTCGTTTCAGTTGAAAGGCCCTTTTGAAATTGCATTCAGTGAGTCAGTAGTCACTATTTAAATAAGCATGGCTTCTTAGTGGAAAGACAGTCTTCTATGCGAGCCTACTTAACACGCTTGTTAGATAAACACCAGCGATTAATCCACCTTGTCTATTCTCACCTAGGTTATAGTCTCCAAAGGTTCCACCTGCAAACCCCAGCTGATTCCCAGACCAAGAGATATCAGTCAAAGCATAATAAAACCATGTGCCAACATTTTATTGAGGGCCTTCAAGGCTTAATTGCGGCTGATTTGATTGACCGTCTCCTTCACTTTTTTCAAGGAACAATTGTTGCCCTACATTGTCTATAATAATAGTTAAAGCTACACTGAGCAATTGTGCACATTAGTGGCTCCAAATGACAGCGAGAGGTAACAACTTTTAGTGAACTTCAATACCCAGAAATCCTGTAGCGCGACGTTGGTAAACTGCACACACCCGGGTGTATTTTTACATACAAGTCTCGCCTGCAGCTTGAACAGACTCGGAGTAATTGATTGAATAATATCATCGATATTAAAATGAATTTTGATATTGCTTCCGCTGTTACATAATGTCACATCTCACTGATTTGTCTTGTAGCAGGTACGGGAGAAGGGTAGAACTATTGTTCAGTGCAACCGGTTTGTGTTCACTGCTAACATTCAGCGGAGTAATTAGGCTCCTTTACAGATGTGCTTGGCTGAGAGGCTCTTTACTGCACTTAAGACAGAGGGCCGTGCAAAGCGTTTGGCAGGGCTCATCCTGACGTGTGGAAACGTTGGGGGGAAAAAACCGTCACCAAGACAAACTAAAGTCTGTATGTCGAAGGTCTCAAAATGAGAATGACAGCAACTGGCAGACAGCAGTGTAGTGGTTTTGAACATAGGCGCCGGCTCTGTGCTTAGCCAAAACAAAGACATTGTTGAACTGGGATGAGATTGGTTGTGTTACCAACCGCCATAACATAAACCACATTCCACTATGACGCGTGACTTACACGTCTCGTGTCGACAACACAAAGACAACCAAAGCCTTACTTACACCGACTGAAATGTTCCTCGGCAGGGAGACATGCACATAGTCTTGAACACGACATTCACGTCGTTACTGTAGCATGTTTGACAGGGCTTAGCCATTTCAGGACATGACGATGAGAGATCTAACTTCTTGAATTTGCTGAAAACTGAGGGGGGACGGATGATTCTACGAAACCAGCAGACTGCCAAACAGCTGTTCAACACACGTAGTGAAAGACGTCTTGATACGATGCGATTTGAAGCATGGGAGAGAAAGAAATGCTTTGACTGTGGTAGCAATGTTGCAGGCAAATGAAATGGTGACCAGAAATTGAGCTGCGAGCAGTGTCTGTGCTCTGCATGGCTCCTTCTCTAAATTTAGCGGCGCAGGATTGTGTGTGTAATGTACCAAGCTGTCGAGATGTTCTCCGTGAAATGCGGGAGTTGATTACTTTCATTAGTGCATCACCAAAACGTCTTGGGAAATTTCAAAGTGTGAAGCAGGCAGAAACTCAGAACCTTCAGCCATTCGCTCCAAATAGATGCAAAGCGAGTGGGTTTTGCTCAAGGCTGGGAACGTTCACTGTGTTGTTGTTTTTTTTATGCTGCATTTGCTCCTGAAGTAGTTTTCTCGTGTTGATGCTGCACACAGCGCCACAGTCCTTTTGTTTCAAATAAGGATCGTTGATCATTGCACTTCTAAAAACCAGCGTTCATCATTTGAGGGGCGATTTTGATACGTTTTGGCTGGAAACAAAAGACAAGAGAGACAGGTGTATCTGAGCCAGAGCTGCCAAGAAAACGGAAAGTACCTAAGCGGACAAAGTTGTTAGTATTGGTCTCTCCCACACATTCTCCACACCTGAGGTCGATCAGCGTCAGTATGTTGAAGTATTTGACGATGCACTGATGGCCATACAGGTTCTCCACTGAAAAAGCATTGGATGTCTGGAGCAAATGGAGAAATAGTGGGGACCAGGAGAAACTGTGCTTGAGTTCTGTGGCGATGACTGAAAGTGAAACGGTGACGGTTCAGCGTGACGCCATGCTAGAGGCCTGAAAGGTCACCGTGAGCAGCTGCACAGGACATTGTTGCAGCCTTTAGAAATGACATGACTCACGGTCCCCAGTTTTTCTAAATTTGTCCGACTATTCCAGTCACCACATGCACTTTTTTCCTCAACTCAGACGTCTGAAAACCTTCTTGCGGTCAACAATGAGCCAATCAAGGCTGAATGGCTTCGCTGCCGTCCATATCCATGGAAACGCACTTTCAGTGGGCGTTGAAGCGTCTGTAAATTAATTCATCTCGAGGAGCGCTGTGCGGAGAAACACGTTCGCCATGTCAAAGTAACGTCAAAGGTAACCCCCCCCCTTTTTTTTTGTCGTAGTAAATAGCTGTTATTGTAAATCAATGTAAATGTACTATAGGCTCATGTACATTCCTTATAGATTACTACCATGTCGGTGTGGATAAAGGATTGTCAAAGAGATGGGCTTGTTTTCTGGAAACTGTAGCCTACTATCACATATAAGAGCATCACCAAAACTGTTGATAAGAAATGTGTGAAACATGTGACAAACTTCAGACTGCCGGATTTCAATTGTGTTACTTCGTTCAAAATTAGGCTACAATTGAGCAGGGCGGACATGTTTAGTTTGACTTATTAGTAGAAGCTGGCAACTTGTGATGCAGCATTTGCATGATATTGTATATGTCAATTGTATGTATATTCGGTGTTTCCCAAAGACTGACAGGACACATAGGCCCTATTTTTACAAGTTCATTGTGATGGAAAAAAGAAAGCCTTTCATGTGTGTCCTTTCGGATGAGCACCCACAATCATTTTCATAAGTCGGCGCCAATGGTTTTGCATACCGGCGTCTCTGCATGATTAACATCCCTGCTTTCTTTTTGTGTCCTGCCATACTTTCAAACTGTGGGGTCACTGCTAATAGTAATTCCTGTGAGTAATTTCTCAAATTACAGCCAAAAAACAACATTGAAGAGTTCTGTCTTCAGGTGACTAATTATTGTCTGTTGCTGTAAGAATTTCAAGAATTATATTGATGTTTCAGTTTAAGATGATTTAAACAAGGAAATTTTTAAAATATCATTTAAGGTCATTTGATACTCTTGTGAGTCATGTGATCGTTTAGAAGTATTTAATACAACAGGCCTATGTTTTGGCTGGTAGCATTTGTTAGAAAATATGAAAAACTAAAGAAGAAATTCTAACACATCAACATGTCTGGAGTCTATTCACCCCGAATATCCAATTACAATTTCAAACAATTACATACAGCAATATAAAAATGGAATTTGATGACTTGTGGACAATCTAATCAGTGATATTGTATTAATAATGCAGAATGCTTTAAATTATTGATATAGTATTACTATTCAACAATTCAAGAATCCATTTGTATGTACTGTATGTATGCTCTGATATTCCGATTTCAACTGCTTTAGACAGCCTTTTTTTCTGCCTTCTGCAAGTATTTATGTTATACTCTTAAGTATTACTTTTGTAAAACACAACTTAAGACAAACGGTCTATTTGTCATAGACAGAAATCCACTTGAATATATAGTTTAACCTTTATTTTTCTAGGGAAGTTTGACTTTGATATGATATATGATAAACAACATGGTTATTATGCACAGCGATCCAATGCCTCTGCATTCTCAATACTACAGTCTACCGTACTACACATTCTGTAGTGCAATTCATTGTCACACATTATGAATACAATAAAATATTCAATCAGGCAATTTTTTACATCTGGTTATTTTGTACTGTCATATGCAGACTACTTTTATTATATAAAATGACATACACCTTGAAACAAAATCTCCTCTGAACGTGGTTGTTGTATGCAAGTAATCAATTGTTGTTAGTTTCTTCTTGACATGGGTAATGGCAATATGTGTTATGGTTTTGCTTTCGTCCTCTTGAAAACCTTGCTTTTGGGTTCCTAAGGACGTTGTGCTACAACAAACAGCGTCCTTCTTTACTTGTCCAGAAAACATTTGACGCTTGTCAGACAGAGGTGTAACTTTTCACTCCCCAATCAGTTTCCCTGCATCAAGTTCAAATCCTTGAAACACTGGAAGGTCCTTGTGTTGAAAACAACTCAGAGATTGGCAGAGACTGCTATAGCACCGATGCAGAAGAGCTCCCTTCTATTCAGTATTGACCAGTGACGCCTGGGTTTCCACCCACTCGCTCATTGCCTCCAATAAAGACCTTGTGAGATGACCCGGCATGTCATGTGACCCCACCCAGGGCAGCACCTGTGCGTTTCCACAGAGATAAATGAGTCTGCGGTGACGAGCAGCTGATGGAGTGGCTAGCAAAGGTCATAATGGTTGGGAAGCTCGATTCTGCTCTC
The DNA here is from genome assembly GCA_900312575.1 of Acanthochaenus luetkenii. Taxonomy (NCBI): domain Eukaryota; kingdom Metazoa; phylum Chordata; class Actinopteri; order Beryciformes; family Stephanoberycidae; genus Acanthochaenus; species Acanthochaenus luetkenii. The sequence continues at coordinate 2,064 of OMOT01018335.1, read as the reverse complement.
TCATTTCAATTTGGAGCAACACTGCCGCTCACAAATGCCTGATAACCTCGGCCAAAGGTCAGCCTGTTGGAACCGAAATCCATCATTTGGTTCCAACGCTACCCTTTCTGTTGGCTTTGCTGAGGGAAGAGAGGGAAGAGAGATCAAATGCAAAAAAAATTAATACAAAAAGCCTAATATAGTACACTGTCTGTCTGCCAAATGGGGTTGCATGCTGCTTGCACTTAGGTGCAACAATGGACTAACAAGGCCTCACAGGGTGGTTAGTAGGGATAGATGCTGAAAACATGCGGAACATTTGTGTATTTTTTAAATTGTCTTGTGTATTTCACACAGGCATAAAGATCTTTAAGGTGGCTGTCAATATCATAAAGCCTCTAATTTTGGGGGAGGAGATGCTCTTCAGCACAGTATAAGGATTTTTAATAGCAGAGTGTAGTATGCAATGTAAGGTATTTGTGCCAGCTTTACCATAGGGACGTTTACACATCGCTGCTCAGTTTTTCATACTACGTCTTTATCTCTCTATATACTATACGCTGTGTGAGAGCATGTGTATGCATGAGAGAGCCACCCAGAGAGATAGAGAGAGAGAGAGAGAGAGAGAGAAGGATGGGGAGAATAACAGAGAGTGCAATTTGTATGGCAGTGTGGACACCATGCAGCACATATGGACACAGGGGACAATTGACCTGAACGCTGTCTGCACTCACCCATACTCACATCTGAAGATGGTCTTGATAAAATGTCATCTTTCAAATGGTCTTGTGGCCCGTCTGCGCCCCCCCCCCCC
>OMOT01018277.1:1299-12449 GCA_900312575.1 Acanthochaenus luetkenii | reverse complement strand
CAAGGGTGTGAATGCACCCCCCCGTGGAAATTATATCGAGATGAGATAAGATTTTCCATCCGTAGCACGTAGAAAAATTGTATGCAGAAGAGACAGCAGGAGGAGGAATGTGATTCTGTGATCCAGGATGGATTACGTCAGGGTGTAACCTGGATCTCTCACTCCAGCCAACCCCTCTTATTGGTCAGTTCCAACGGTGTTGGCCCAAGCACGCCTGTTTGATGCATGACAAATAGACTTCATCTAACCTCGATAAGCAAGGGTTAAATCATGGAGAAAGAACCACTAGATTGTTATTCATTCGATGGCTATGATTTTCTGGTGGTTGATTGGCAATTTTGCAGGAAGCTGTTCCAAGGGCAGTGCTTCAGGTATCTGTAAATGTTCCCCAAAAGTATAGATTCATTTGTTTGATATGCTACCTACATCGAAAAGAGACGTTGTATGACCGGGTGAAAGTAGAAACTGAGATGTTTATTGATCTTTATGCTTGGAGAGATGTAATGCAATCATTTATGAAGTTTGAGGAGCAATATATTTGTTCTGTTTTCAGAAAATTCCCAGGTACACTTGATCGACTGGTTTGAAATGCCACAAAGCCTAGTTTAATCTTACAAAACAAGATGGCAAAATGGCATTCTGGGCAAGGGAGCAACTGACAATACGTTTTGCGATTAAAATACATATGACTATAGTTAATTTCATGAGAATTAAATGTTTAAGTGGAAATTAGTTTGGCATTCCTTTTCTTAATATTTGAGCAGAATCTCAAGGCCCACCTCACTTTCAGGTCAGTAATATCTGTATCTCACTGTCTTTATGTATTACTGGTCTCTTAGCAATGAGAAGAGTATATTTCACCATCATCAACCGAATATCTCTTCTATTTCCTTGGATTTTGAAATGGAAACCAGAAATGTTGAATTCATTGTCTCATTTTCAATTGTTGTTGTTTTTGTTAATTAAAATACAGTTAGTTGTTAGGAAAGGCATCTCCATTTTTTTTTTTTACTGTGCTGGGTTATACAGGGTGCAGAATGTGAAGAGAGATCACTTCCTGCATTAATATCGGTAGCTGCGTGGGAAGCTGCGAGTGGGTGAGGAGGTTTTGCTGCGGGTCTTGCTTGAAAATGAGATGCTTTCTCTAAAAAGATATCTGGTGTCAGCAGCTTGACACACGTGTGCATGTAAGAGTGGTTGTGGGTGTGTCTGTTATGTGTGTGTGTGTGTGTGTGTTTAGGGTCAGTGGGCACACACACACACACACACACACACTCTCTTACACAGCCAAGCCATGCTAAACTGAGCTGGCCTTCATCCAGTGAGGACATTATTCCCAAACCACCCAACCCAAACTTGCAAGCTTGTTTTCAGGTTAACAGGTTCCTCATTTTCACACTTCAAATGAATATTCTTGCCTCACAAATAATTCATAGTCTCTCTTCATTTATAATTTATGTCTACATTTGACTAATGGACTGTTAAGTGTTGCGGTAGCAATAACAATTCTCACTTCATGAGGTTAAACCAGGCAAAACGGAATACTGTACTGCGCTGGCCTGCTAATCCATTCATTACAGCTGGAACTGAGCACTGAGAATAAGAATTAGTCTACATGGGCTGCATGATCAACCCTGTTAATTAACCCTGCTCTGTGAAAATGGGCTTGTAGTCACTGAAACTAAGATGACTATCCAACCATCCATCCATCTTCAACCGCTTATTAGAAGTCAGTCACGGAGGTAGCAGCTCCAGCAAACTTCCCTTTCCCTGGCCACATTAACCAGCTCTGACGACTATGTTTTCTTTATTTGTCACTAGAAAGCATTAATTCATGTTAATGTTGCACCCCAATACTGTCAGAACCCCCCAGGTATTATATAATTGATTACATAATGCAACCGTAGAATTGTAACAACGCTGGGTGAAGACTCAAGTACAGAGAGAGAGATACACACGGACACGAGGTGAAGTCTAAAAATGCAGAATCTTTACTACAGGATAGCAGATGGTCAAACACAGGAAGGCAGTCCGATGAGGCAACAGTACAGACAGCGTATTGGTAAAAAGCCCCAAACCTAATAAATCTAACACATGGAAAATGCTGGAAAGGCTAAGCATACACAAGGAAATACAAAGACATTCTGGCAAGGAGCCTGGGAAACGGAGGGACTTATATAAGGGAAGGGCTGATTGCATGATGACGGACGGGTGAGTAATGACGGCAGGTGCAGGTAAAGCAGGGAGTGGAAAACCTCATGACGGGAACAGAAAAGACAAGAAATCATAGGTAACAAAATAAAACACCTAGTACAATATAAAAAATTTAACTGGAAAAATAAAAGCCACAGCAACGGATGTTAAAAGAATCCTCCGTCATTACAATGCTCATTCTGTATTCAACACTTCATCCACTGGACGGCTCCAATACTCATTTGAGTTCCCTGAAATCATTAGTGTTGCAAGTCCAGATTAAGTGTGTGTTTGTGTGTGTGTGGTGGGGGGGGATGTTAAAGTATCTATTTCTGAGCCATTGATTGTGGTGCTGTCTCTGTCGACTTATTTTCCTCTCTCTCTCTCTCTCTAATTAAAAGGGACTTGTATGTTCTCACTACAGGAGCTTTTTCTTGGGGATGTCGTGGTGTGTAAATACAAGCCACTTACTGTACCATTCACTTCCTCTTCCACTTTCTCCAATTAGAGGGCATGAAACAACCAATGGAACATAAACTGGTATTTATCAGCCGAAATAGGCAAGATGCTGCTGGTTATGAGCAATCAGTTGTTTGATGAAGACGGAGATGAGCGTGGATGACATATGTCAAAACCATGCATCCCCTCCCCCGCCCACACCCCCACACTGACGTCATCCTTCTTACCTCTGCAAAGAGTCCCGTTAACGCACCGTCACGGACTGAAGCTATGCTTGAGTCAGGGAAGAGATACAGAGAGAGTGAGAGGTACAGAGAGGGTAAGACGGGGAGATACAGTCGTTCTGTGTGTGCACTGCTAATTTCAACTGAACATCTTGCAGACTCGTAAACATCAATATGGTCAGTGAAAGAAAAACGTGGAGCTTTTTAGTTTCAACCAACCAAGTGAACACGGCAAATGAGGACGAGTGTGTATGTGCGTGTGTGTGTGTGTGTGACATCTGTCTGTGTCTGATGTATTTCCTAGTGTGTATTACACCAATTACACCATCAGATTCCCACAGCACACTGCCAGTGACACATGAACAGACATACAATTTAGCATAATACAGATGGAGGGAGGATGCAGTGATAGGAGGAGGGGAGGGACAATTGTCTTTCCTCTAGCATTTCAAAAAGAGTTGCTTTTCCAGCATTACCAGACAAAGAGTTGATCAAGTCGTGAATCCACTGATGGAGCCTGGTAACTGGAGCAGGGATCTGAACATCGCCAGAAGGATCTGGCCGAGGCCTGCACCTAATTTGACATAATGTTTCAAGTTTCACTTGATTGCTTTTCACGTTTGCTAATAATAACAAGCCTACAGGAACTGCAAAGTAATAATATCAGTACACAAACGTGCACTCACACACACACACACACACACACACACACACACAAACACATTATATAATGATTCATAATAGAACTAATGAATTCCATTCGCAGTGCAATTATAATTCTGCCATATACTCTGACACTGAAGCTGTCGTAACAAGTCTGTTTGCAAGGTTCAACACACTGAATCCTAATTTTTTACCACCTATTAAAATGGATGGCCTGTTGGTGTGGATGGCTGATAATGGATCTGGTGAGTTGGAGTTGAGGTTCCTCCTTTTCTTTTTCCTCAAGGTAAAATATGACTGCAAGTTGTGGTGATCAGATGCAACGCTCTTTGCCGAGGCCTGTGAGTTATGTGGACAGTGCCTTTACGTTGTTTTTTAAAACTAGGAGGAAGCTGCTGAGCGCATTGATTGTTTCGGAGCTTCACTGTCAGTTATCAATCGTATTTCTTGACAGGAACTAGAAAGCAATACAGTGCAGTATTACAAGGACAGCACTGAGTATGCAATAATGGATTACGCAATTCACATGGGTTTGGATTGAGAAGAGTGTCTGTCGAATTGTTGTGAGTAATGGAAGGTCACGCGACTTGGAATGAGGTCTAATGCCACAGCTATTCTTGACATGGCTGAGGGGAATATAACTTGGTGACTTGAGCCTTGGCCTTAACTGGTGATAGGATACACAGAAAAACTGACTGACTGCCATACAAACTGCATCTGAAAAGGTTTTTTGTTCTTGCTGGCATATGAGAAACTTGAGACTTAAGATTTGACTTTGGTGTTAAATATCACAACCTGACCTGACTTTTAGCTAGGTAGGGTGACTTACTCTTAATTTGCTTATTGACAGCAATTTTATCGATTCTATTCATGTTGTTCTTCTTTTATGCATCTCACATCCAACCCTATTGCATCTCCGCGTCCTTGAATAACATTGTGCTAAAAGTGTAGGAGGGACAGATGATTTTAATGAGCCTTGCTCCTCTTCCTCCTCCCACTTCTAAGCCTGTCTTAAAGGCCAGGGTTCATTTTGAGTCGTTGTCGTGAGTGCGTGGGAAAAGCTGAACACGGACTATGGGTCCACTGATTCACACAGAGAGAAAAGAAAACCACCTACAGTTTATATACACTATAGACAGAGCTTGTGAACCTGCTAATAGAACTCGTAAGTCGCGTGACGTCAGCCTTGCCCAAATATGGACGTCTGGTTCCATCGCAATTTCTCTATCGAAAAATTTAGTTAGTTTTTTTACATAATCATCTCTGTCACAGTCTACGTTTAATGCAGGCTTTTCAAACTACCTATGTTTTTACCTACGTATATGTATCTCTCTAATGGCACTGGATCTATTGATTTCTGTAACCGTTTTCAAGTTGAAGCAGTAATGTTGCTAACAATAAACTAAACACTTGGGCGCATATCATTTGCCTCACCCGCTGGCGGTGGGCATCTACTGAGTCTGTATGTTGCTTAGCAACCCTCCACCCGGAGTTGTACTCCTTTCCAAACTCTGAGCATTTCACCGCGATCTACAACTACTCTAGTGTGTGTCAGTGTGTCAGTTTCGTTGGCTGATATATTACAATTCTGGTCATGTCGAGCAGTGCAGCATAGAGCAAATAACAGGTTTAGGAGCTAAGCCTATATTATATAACTTTTATGTTTTTATCTTTCTTATCTTTACTGCAAATATAATCTTAATATATCTTGTTAACAGTAGATAATAATGATGTACCTCTTTGTTTAGTATAGCATAGTCTAATGTTAACTATCAGCATTTAGCCTCAATTGCCTGAGATGCACCCTTTCAGCTCCCAGAGACCCATTGCTCTGAACTCTGGTATACCTGTAGCAAACTGAGCCCCGGCTCCACTGCACACACCCCCTCCAACGTGTAAAGCTGGCCTCAAACTGGGCAGCCGTGGAAATGAAACAAAATACTACTCAAATCCAAAACCTGAAAGCACTTTGAAAAGGTAGACGTGGTCAAAGCTATCAAAGGACAAATGTGTAATCCACAGAGAGCAGTGCTGCAGGCTTCCAGTGTAGCAGGAGGGCCAGCACTGCCTGCTGGGCGCTCTGCAGTAGCTCCACAGCCTGACGCAACACATTCATACAAAACACCAGTGTTGTGCAAGTTCGCACTTCACAGGAGCTAGCTCAAAGTTCAGTTCCCACAGATTACAATGAACTAGCTCACGTTCCTTTCTTCCGTTCTAAAAAATACTTTTCTATTATTTTTCAGTAGAACCTCCTCCTACCCATACATCCCCCACCCCAGCCCAATCATTGCCACTGTCCACTTCCCAAACTAAATTAATTACTGTATACTAAATCAAGATTACTTTTAAAAGCCAAGAAAAAACAATGTGAGTATATGTTTTACCACTTGCACACGTGTCATATTATGCAGAAAGTGAAAAAGGTATACTTTAGATGCAATGGAATTTTTATTTAGCCTGCATGAAACAAATCATGCAGCAGTTCAAAAACACAAAACAGATACTGGCTCCACCACTGGCTTCATTAAAGTCGCTATAGCTGAAAAATATGCTATGATTTTAGTTCCGCCGAGCACACAATTTAGAGGAAGCAATAATGGGGGAAATAAATACCAGGCTCTGCATCTAAAAAAAACCTCCAGGAGAATATTGCCAAGTACCAACACAGGCAAAAACTGCTCTTTTGTCCTAGCATGCAATTATGGACTGTTAGCATTGTCTTGCAATATTCAACCAAAATAGTTTAACATCCTCTGAAAAGAAAATAACTAAAAGTAAAGTGCGCATTGAGTGAACAAAGTAAGTCGTCTTCTCTGAGACGCATGTGAATCGTGATGCCTATGAAAGCCTTGTTCACTGCAGACCAGCGATCTGCTGTTGCACATACACACTGCAACACTGTACAGTGCAGAGTAGAGATGCGCAGCTTCGTCGCGCATCTCTTCAATAACAGGTGTGATATGTCCATTTGGTAAATGGAGCCAGTGCATCTGTTTACTGACACACACCTTTTACTCCAGCATGAAAAAAAGGGAGCTACCGGAGTTTCTATTTCTCCGAGCATGTTGATGAATCTTGCCCTTTTACCGTGTCGGGGAGAAAACCTCCCAGGTCCCTGTGCTGCGCTGATACATTCTCTTTTCCCACCAGCTCAGCCTCCTGGGCTCAGCAGATGAAAAAGCTGTGTACTGCTGACAGAAGGTGTACCGCACACACAGCCATACGATGGTGAGAAAAACAAATGCGACAGATCTCAGCTTTTACAAGCCTATTGCTATGACAGTATGTCTCGTATTACGTCAGGCTGCCTTTACACCACTTTGACCCGTGCAAATTGTTTGCCCTGCGGATACGTTAGTCGTCATGTATTTCCTAGATCACTAATTAGGCCTAATTAAAGAGAGAGTACAGAAACCAGAGACGTGAGATCCCCATTGCCCACTGGGGGCTGCACATTTTTCAACTTTCAGCGGAGCCAGGCACTTTCTCACAGAAGTGACCCATTTATTCAGCCTATTCCTCCTCTTTCGTATTACAGTTTTCTCCATTGTATATACATACAAAAAGTAACTATGCACACAGTTCTGAAAGCTTGAAGCTCATGTATCAACAAAACTCCAGACTGCTGAACTCTAAGCACAATTCCATTGTTTTCTCTCAGCAATTCTAAATCCCATTTTCTCCTAATTTCTTCTGGATCTGGTAAAAAGCAGACAGAGGTTCGTTCACATTCAGCTCCTTCGTAGTATACAACTCCTCTTCCTCCTGCTCCACATCGTAAGTCTCGGATAATGACAGCTCACCATCAGACACTGGCCCATCCAAACCCTTTTCCCCCATCTCCTCTTCCTCCTGCACTCCTCACTTCCTCTCCTTCCTGCTGTCCTTCAGTCCCACTAGCCTCCTCCGTTGTCCCTTCCTCTGCCTGTTGATCTGCCCCATCTGCTCAATCTCTCCTCTGCTTTAGGCTGGCCAGGCCTCAGTGTTTCTTTCTCTCTGCCTGTCTCGAATGAGGACAGGCAAACCCTCATTGAAAACAGAGCAGGCTCTCTGTGCTGGCATACCCAGTATAGGAGCTGTCACCAAACTTTGCAGCGAGACTCTGAAAAATACATAAATGCCTGTCTACAATGTGACAAACGTGCTTTAACTCTGGGTCTTTGCAGACAGCTCAGTCAGGCGCTGCTGGCGAACATACAGAAACAAGAGGGCTCCCTAGCCAAAGCCTAATCTTTCATGATTACGTAGGCGCGTAAGACACAGCCATTCAGTGCAGCCGAAGGGGATATGGGCACTAAAACGTACTTCACCCAAGTACCACTAGCAATAACCTCGTTAACTCGACTCTCCTTTTGTAGAAACACCACCACAGCCAGCAAGTGTAGCCAAGATTTCCACAGCCAACCTGTTTGCAAGCTGCTTGCAAAACATCAAAACATCTTCCACTGTGTAGTGTCAGGTAAACACTGAAGCTCATAGTGCAGTGACCTGCTAATACAGATATGCTGCATATATACTGTAGAGAGAGAAAGAGAGAGAGAAATGATATGATCCTTGGCAGATTCCTCCTTAATGTGACAAAAATAGCTACATTTCATGAAGTTTGGAAGCAAAGTTCCTAGAATATCAAACACAGTACATAGCAGACTTTAAATGGGATGCTGCTAACTGGTTGGAAAAGAGACAGACAGAGATAGACACAGAGGTAGACAGAGACAATGTGTGTGTGTGTGTGTGTGTGCACAGCCCAGCCACACAGCCAATAGTGAGTGTGTGAGTGTGTCTTGATGGAATCTTTTGTTGCCCTGAAATGCCTTTAACTCAGTAAGGTGGCTGCCGTCACATATTAGCTCCATCATCTTCTCTGCCAAGTCATTGTGTGAACTCTATTATTACTGAAGTACATGCACATGCACACACACATGCATTCACACACACATACACACACATGAACACACTCTCCCTTCGTATCTCCCCTCTCGCACTAACTCTCTGTTGAGTGTGCTGACCCCGCTGTTGCACATGTCTCAAGATATCAAGATAAATCATTTGGAAAGCAGCACATAAAATAAGTTTAAAAATCCTCATATCAACAAAAATATTATATATATTTGTGTTGGGAGGCGATTGGTGACTTATTTATCCTTTGAAAAAATTGAAAATAAGTACAACCTTGGTCATAATGACATCTGGAAATATATGCAATGTAAGAACTGTGTAATTGAAGACAGGTCTGTACAATCCGCTTCAAGATGTTGTTAAAGGCCGAAAGTGATGATTGTGAGAATCTGAGAATTTGGTTGAATATCATTTCAAATATTGGTCAAAATATTATGGAATCTAAAGGAAAGGGGAAACTATTTAAAGGTATTCATATATGTTATTTTACCACTAGTAGATTTATCGGATGGGTGTCTTGCAAAATAGTTTATGTTGGAGATGTAACAAAACTAGAGGGACAGTCATTGTACCCTTAGTGGGAAAAAACCTTGAGGATTATGGAAGAGGGCCTTGTTTTTTAGATACCTAGACTTTTAGCTGACAAATCTGAAGTTAAGGGAATTAATAGAGTACAGTGTAAAATGTTGTGTTTGGGCATTATAACATCACAAAGGTTGGAAAATATTAGAAAAATACTAAAGCACCACTTTTTATAGAATGGATGGATTCATTGGTCAAAACAACTTCAGAATTATGGTAAAGAAACCAGAGAGATATGGAAAAACTCCCATATAAAGGTTCATAAAGGGCCAGGTTTTTTTATTGTCATGTATTTGTTTATGCGTGATTATATTGTAAGTATGATGGTGAGGGGGGGTATGAGACAAAGGAGAGATCAAGAGAAACCATGTCTTCACTGTCCTTGAATGAGTAGCCGAGCTTCCCAGCAGTAGCTTTCAATTATTTTCAAAACGTTTTCTCTTTATTGTTTCAACCTTGGGGTGGTTTTGCATTGCAGGTGGAGCAGACAACACAAACTCCACTATGTATTGCTTCCTCATTCTGCGTGCCCAAGTGAATAAGACCGAAGCCTTCTGAATTTAACTGAACTGCTCCATATTTATAGTCCATTCTGTACCACACTTTCACCCTGCCTGCACTCATCATCTTTCACTTTCTCAATGCCTCTGTCTCAGTTTCTCCCTCCCTCCCCTGCCATTTTTTTAGATTGGAGGGTCAGGGGCCTTCTCTCTGTCTACCCTCTGTGTCTCTACATATTTTATCATATTTTCTATACAGTATGCGCCCTCCCAACACACACAGACACACAAGGTTAGACAAAGTGGCATGTGAGAGAGGGAGGATAAGATGAAGGTCCAGGTCTCAGTAAAGAACTGTGTGTCAGAATAACTTTGACCACAGACACATTACCGGGTCTCCATGCAAACAGTGACAAAGTAGAGATCTGATTCACATCGATGGGACATATTTTACTGTCCTGCTGTATTCCCTTAAATCTCCCACACAACATGAATCTAATCATGGGGAATACGAAGAGATCTGATTTGGATATCTACTGTATAAATCATGTGTCAGGGATATGCGTTCTACTGTTTATACCTGGTTTTATGTTTATGGTTATTTCATGTTTTATGTGTGTGTTTTTATTATGTTTTATTATTGTGCTCATAATAATATCAATATGGTTATTATAAATACATAAAACAATGTTGTGGAACAGCAGCAGCACGCATCCCATGAACATGAACACATGTCAGACCTCGTTCACTGCTTTGACAATGTGAGGATCTTTCTAAAGATCATCTCCCCTAAGATCTGAGATATTAAACACTAACATAGCACATGTGCGTTTGTTATTAATTATTTGGCAAAAGCGCAGTTGTGTCAGGCTGTTGATGAAGCGTTGATACGGTCATATTTATCCTGTTCTGCCGCACACCACTGACTGACAGCGCCGTTACTTGTCAGACAGCTCAACTGACAGGCTGATAACAAACACAACACATGATGCCGTGTCACATTTCACATTTCTCAAAAATGTCAACATCCAATGATCTGTTAAAATGTGAAATATATCTAGGCTACCCCCATTAGCATAATAGGTGCATTGCACATCACTCTTAGATAAACAAGTAAAATGTCGTCCCCCATGAACGATGCATGCACCCGTTGGGCCAATCATTATCAAGATGCATCATCGCGCCAGGTTTCATTAAAATCTGACCGGTGTCCCGCCCCCTATTTCATCACTTAGACACGCACAGTGATTGTGTCCATAAGCCCCTCAGCAAAATACATAACACAACGTTGTGATTATTCTTTCTATGTCATTATATTCTGTGTGTGTGTGTGTGTGTGCGTGCATGTGTGTCATGTCATGTCAGTGTGTTGATGCACGTGGGCATGCTCCAGAGCTCACTGCCCCAGTTCCTAACTATGCCCAAGGGGCTTTGGGAAGAGGCCCAGCAAGGGAGGGGAGGGGGTTCCTCCTAGTTTTCAGTATCCATGGTAACACCATCCTGCCCTGCCAGGAGCTGTGTCAGTGGTGCTGAGACGGGATGCAGAGAGACAGACCGAGGGATGGAGGGAGGGAAAGAGAGAGAAGGAAGAGAAAGGCTGGAGAATGAAATGAGTGGCGGAGAAAGG
>OMOT01018263.1:1475-21550 GCA_900312575.1 Acanthochaenus luetkenii | reverse complement strand
CTTGGATATGAAAGACATTCTCAGAGAACTAATGCTGTAAATTGTACAAGGAACATTCTAACATGATGCTTTATTAAAAATATTAATGTTTATATTAAGAACTGACCCCAAAGCAGTTACATTAATGTACTTTTTATTTAACATGACTAACTATAGCAGTGTATCAGAAGAGAAATTACCAAAAGAGACAAACAACCATATATTAATTAATAAGTAAAAGTAAACCAACAATCAGAAATTTAAAAAGGCTCTGAATTGCTTTTGGAAATAGTATGTCTTTTGGGAACATTTTGAAAAACAGTCTTGTAAAACCTCTGGACATTATAAACTGTAAAGTCCATGAAACTAAAGCCCATTCATGATGCTGTCTCACTTCTTGGAGATTGTAAGGCTACCTTCCTGGTACTGGGGAATTTCCCACCTCGTAGTGACGCATTTTGGATTAAAAATAACGTTGAAATTGATACTCTTCAAAGGGCATCAATACCAAATGAGTAGCATGTGAGTATCGATATCAGTTTTGATCCGCCTATCCCTAGTGGACATTCCTTTCCCAATTTAGCCGTATCATCAGCAGATGGTTACTGTAAAATGATGATGGAGGCTGTATTTTGTTGGGTAATAATATATTACAATAATAATAATATAAAATAACCACACACCTCTAGGGCTGGGTATCGCCACTGATTTCCCAAATTGATTTGCCGTAAAGCAGTTCTACTGCTTTTTTTGGGATAGTCCATTGTATAAAATATCTACAATGGACATTTTTCTATGGCCGCACGATATGTATCGTCATATCGAACAGCCCTACTTCAGGCGAGCAGCTAGAGGAAGGATGACGGGGGATAATAATCAAAAAAGAACCGATAAGAGTATCGCTAATGTACCGAACCGATAAGCAGTATCAATAAGAGTAGTATCAATAAAATCCTAACGATACCCATCCTCAGTCCTGATAACTCACTACTTGGACACAAATAATGGTACTGATTGGCCCATAGGGGGCACTATAATAAACCCTCAAAGTCTCAGGCAACTTTTGGGTGTTTCTGTAGACATCAATAACCAGAAACAGAAATTTGCTACTGCAATTAAATGCCAAGTAAACAACACTGATAGAAACTTAATCATATCTTATGCACACCCACACGTAAATGAGAATTGAAGCTCAATACTGAATTCCTAGTGCTAAATATGAAGCTGATTGACAGGAGTGTAAGGTATGGTCAGAGACTAATTATTTTGAAAATGTTTCTTCAACCTTTAAAAAAAAAAAAATGCGGCTGTTCTCATCTTTTTATTCACACAGGAGAGAGTGTTAGCCCTTGTATTGGAGATGAGGAGACTCCGTCAAAGACAAGTGAGAATGAAAAACTGCAGTCATCTCACAGCTGCTCAGTGTGTGGAAAAGATTTCCCCTATGCCTCTAAACTTCAGCGCCACCTACGTACCCACTCAGGAGAGAGGCCCTTCCCCTGCTCTATGTGTGAGAAGAGATTTCCGGAGAAGGGACTGCTCATGATTCATGAAAGGGTTCATACTGGGGAAAAGCCATTCCCTTGCACTTTCTGTGAGAAACGATTCGCTAGTCAGGGGGAGCTGAGACTACACCGGCGGACACACACTGGCGAGAGGCCATATCATTGCTCCATTTGTTTAAAGAGCTTCTCTCGTCACTGGCACCTGAAAACACACCTAGATGCAATGCACTCTGAAGTCGTTGCTGGCTTTTCGAGGAAGAAGTTTCCTTGTTCCGAGTGTGACAAGAGCTGTAACTCAGCAGCAGAGCTGAGAGATCATCAGAGAACTCATACTGGAGAGAGGCCCTACCAGTGCTCATTCTGTGACAAAAGGTTTGCCTTGTCGGGTACACTGGTGAGACATGAACGTCTGCATACTGGCATTACACCCTACCGCTGCTCTGACTGTGGGAAGACGTTTGCGCAGCAGTGGACCCTAACGACACACATGCGGACTCACACGGGAGAAAAACCATACAGCTGCACACAGTGCGACAAGTCTTTCATCGCCCCAGGAGAGCTCCGGAGGCACACCAGGATTCACACCGGGGAAAAGCCGTACACCTGCGCTGACTGTGGGAGGCACTTCTCATTGGCAGGAACTCTGAGAAACCACAAACGGTCATGCACTCACACCAAGAATGGATCTGCCACAGGCCTCATCTCAGGCTCAAGTCAAGATACAGTTGGGGAATCATCGGAGCGGGAACTGGCTAACATCAGCTCTGAGGTACTAATAATACAAATCAGTTTCAGTGGAATGTGTGTTTCAGTTTACTTTGTCTGGTAAATTGTTTGAGTAGAGGTCTGTCTTCTGCAACTAACATTTTTTAAACAATGCTTGCTTTCCAACCTCATAACCCCAGTGCCACATCCAGATGGCAACACTCCAGCTGATTGTATCCATTTGTTCTGGTTAAAGTGATAGAACTGACCTCTTTATTCCTACTCCAATTTGTTTTAATAGGTTTCTGCCAGTCAGAATATGCCAAGTGAAGTTGAGGCCCATTCCTCAGAGGGTCCTAACTGCGACAAAGCAGCCCAGTGCAAAAATGATTTGAGAGGACCAGAATACAGGCTAGAGGGTGGTGGTCCCAGTCCACATATGAATGTCATTGTGAAAGAAGAGGAGGAAGAAGAACCTTTGTGTGGTACATAAACATGATATTTCTAGATTTCTTTGTTATATACTGAAGGGAGGATGAATGATTCTCTTCAAATTATTATAATTGAATTTGGTTTTGTTCCCTAATGGCAGAAAGTCTTGACCAAGTCTCTGATAGCGAGGACTGTTCCATGTCAGAGGGACTTGAACAACACCAGGAGACCAACACAGAAATTCGAATTACAGTTAAGGAGGAGGAAGAGGAACTTGTCAACAGTAAGCTGAGGAATAATCCATTACAGGAGTGCAAATGTTTATTGTAAATTAAAATCATGCTCAAGATAATGTGAATGTGTTCACTTTACTTCTCTGCTACACGGGAGCATTTGTCTTGTACCTGAAAGCACACAGGAGGAGAGCAAGCATGACAAACGTTAGAAAGAAGATTGTGTGGCTACACTTTCATAAAGAGTAGTTTTTCCTATTTGTCGCTCTGCTGCGATGCACTTCAGCTACAAGACAACTGCTCCTGTGTATATATGATGCTGGGTGCTGGCAATATTTACTTGCATAAGAACAGATGATGTGTTGCTTTCTGAAAGTACTATGATTGGTTAAATCTATTTTAAGGGGGAGGGGGGGACGCCATGTCGCGTTAGGATAATGTTGTTAATCAGGGTATCTAGTGAACATGGATTTCCATGGTTTTATTCAGCTTTGGGATTTCCTGTGATTATTGTGATAAAACACTAAATATAAAAATCACAAATTCCTTAAGGGACTGTCTAGCAAACTGTTTAGAATTGCACCATCTGCCAAGGACATTTTATGTTTTAACTCATTGGAATACTCGAAGAAGAAAAGCCAATAGCTCTCCGTTTCCCCTTTCTTCTAATGTCAAAGCTAGGCCTCTACATAGGCGCTCACTCTAAATAGTACCTGTAGAACTGGCTTAGAAACGGCTGTTGTAAAGTTCTATGTAAGTCTATGCAAGTTTTAAGTCTGTGGGCAGGTGCCTCTTCATAGTGAGGTGAGGCATTTTGTGCAGTTTGCATATTACGTTACAAACGTAAACATGAACTCGTATAGGCTCTTGTTACACTGCCGGTCTGGCTGAAAATGCTTGTGCAGAGCACAGATAAATAGAAGGCTGATCAGTTTTCATTGATGTTTTCATCACCGTTAAATCTAATTTAATCTGGCATCCACAGCAAGCAATACCTTTAATGTGCAATAAGGGTCTTAATATCAGTTCTGGTTTTTCGCTCCATGTTGCTTGATGACATACTTCTACTCGGTCCCATTTCTTTTTCCATAGTCTCAGGAGAGGATCCTGATCATGTCACTGACACTGAAGAAGAGAGTCCTCCAACATCACCACTGCAGCAGCAGTCGAACAACAATTTGACAAAGAGCTCCTACTGCTGTGGGCTCTGTGGAAGAGACTGTCACAAGCTATCTGCACTGCAAATACACATGAGAATTCACTCGGGAGAGAAACCTTATCAGTGCCTTCTTTGTGGGAAGCAGTTCACCCAGAAAGGTCAGCTCAAAGGTCACCAGAAAGTCCACACGGGAGAGAAACCGTTTTCCTGCCCCGACTGTGGTAAGAGCTTTGCCCACTCTGGAGCCATGAACAGGCACCGCCTAACACATACAGGGGAGAGGCCCTACCACTGCTCTATGTGCGAGAGGAGCTTCAACCAATCTGGTCGCTTGAGGGAACATGAGAAAATTCACTTTGGGGAGAAGTTTGACTGTCCTGAATGCGAGAAGAGTTTCACTCGAGCATCAAGCCTCAAGAACCATGTCAGGCTCCACACAGGAGAGAGGCCATACAGCTGTGACTTATGTGGGAGGGGCTTCAGCCGCTCTCAGAGCCTGAGGCTTCACAAACGGAAGCATGAGCAGACAGAGGACGAGTCTGCATTTAGTGGGAAGAATGAAGATGATTCCTCACAGAGTGACGATGACTCTCCAATTGATTTGTGTATGACAGAGCAGAATGACTGACTGTGTATTCTTATAAACCATAGAGCTAGAAGTAGTAGTAGTATAAAAATGTTAGTCTCTAAGATTTTAGGCGTTAAAATATGAATTGGAGGAGGGAACAGTAAGGCCCTGCCTCATTGAAAAGCTTTCAAAATCTGGTTTCAAGACTAGGCACCCCAAAAAAGGAAGACTGAAGCTCAAACATTTTGCTCCAAGAGGGGTCCAGAGGAGTTAATGAACAGATGCATCATGTGTGTAGCAACAGGTTGTTTGGCCAGGTGATGTTCATTATGCAACCAGCAACATGTTTTAGACAACATGACCAAACCAATATTCACTACAAACTGAGCTTTCCTAAAACCTTAGAAACTCTTAAAATTACAACTTTAGAGGTCCTACTATCTCTTGTTTATCTCTATCTATGTTTAATTGAAATGTCATCATATTTAGAGTATTTATGGTAGTACAAATTACTCATTTAGGTCTGTTATTTAATTTTTTTCCATGCAGTATTTGTCATTCAAACTAATTGTGTATGTGGAAATCGAATTGGATTCTTAAAGAATAATCTTTTTTGTTGTTGTTAAATATATGAGATCTGAAGATGGCCCACAAGCAG
Source organism: Acanthochaenus luetkenii (assembly GCA_900312575.1). Taxonomy (NCBI): domain Eukaryota; kingdom Metazoa; phylum Chordata; class Actinopteri; order Beryciformes; family Stephanoberycidae; genus Acanthochaenus; species Acanthochaenus luetkenii. Next base: position 16,311 of record OMOT01018263.1, on the reverse strand, counting down.
TCTAGGAAACCGGTGCAACTGGAATTCATTGTTTGAGTCTATGGTGATAACTACACACGGTCAACAACATGTACCCAGTGCTGAAAGAATTGAGTCATGGTGTTCATCAGATTTTGGCCAAAATCATTTAGCCTTAGTGGTGGCTAATGATTTGTGCAGCAGTTACTAGATAACCAAACCCTGGATCAGGTTCACCTGGTTTAGACAACTCTTAGGGCCAAAGAACCATCATGAAAAAAAAGTATAATCCATTAAGGCTGTGATACAAAGGCAATAATTTAAATCAATGTAGATGGTTAATTTTGCCCGGCGTTGCCTCCGTCTAATTGTATGGACGCGTTATACTGAACAATAAAAAAAGGACTGAGGACTGGATGTGCTTGGGATCGGCTTATATGAAGTGACTTGCAAATACATTGAGATGGGGGTAAAATAGACCAGAGGGATGACAGATATGTAAGCAATCAACAGCATATGGTTTTGATTTTGGAATATGTTTTGTGTCTTTCCCATTCAAATTGACTGACGGTCTGAGCGGCAGCCATCTTTTGTGTGTACCGTTGGGCCAACTTCCGTATATACACCAATGCAGGTCGCTGAGGCGAGAGGTTTTGCAGCAACGACCAAAAGCAATGTAAAACCGACGTCTTGCGTAATGTCCGTCGCCCTGCTGCCAGCGGGGAGGCTACTTATGGATCGCTTTATATTACTGTTGGTAAGTCGTCACGTTTTATTACTTAAACGATAACCCTGTAACGTCACAAAGCAAACCCTTTTTAGTTTAGGCTACAGCCACAGTGGGATACACTTTACGGCCTTACTGCCCAGACTTGCGCTGTCACCATAGCAACTAACCCCTATAATGCCATTAGCGCCATTTTATGGTGTACCGATCAAATGACCACGACAGAGTGGAAAGTCCGTTCTATCCATTCAAGTTGTGTGGTTCCGTCTCCTCCAATGTTAGCTACGGTAGCTAGCCAGCCAGCTAACATCTTCACAGGCTACTGTGAAAAATGTCGGTTAAAACAACATAATGTGCCATTAATCGTTTACGTCATAAATAGTAAATCCACCATAACCTATGAATGCCCTGGCGTATTCGTACTCCTATTGCATATTATGTTCAATGTTGAGAGGTCTGAAGTTCTCGAGATTACGAGTTGTCGGGAATACAACTTTGAGATAAACAGACGGCAAGTCACGTGCCAACGTTACGAATTCGATAGGCTAGGTAAAGCTTTTGCTCTGTCCTATGCTCTGTTCCGTCTGGTCCTGTAACATTTACCTCATACCGTGGTTGTAAATATCAACTGACCTCATTTCTCATCAAGGTAAACAACGCTAACGGCAATGCCCTTGTCAAGCTAGCGTTAGCTCGCGTCCAACTGTTGGAAGTTAGCTTACTAGCGTTCTAGCATGACGCTGACAATTTCAGACGGTCGGGTATTTTGTTTGTTCAACCCTACAGCCAGCTAGCGTGCAAAACAACTGCAGAGGTGTTCACGTCTCCCTCTGGTGAACTTTGACCTTAGCGTGAATTTAACCGGGGCTAGCTAACATAGCTACAAAGAACATTGTACTCTTTGGATTGAGTAAGCCCAGTGACATGCATGATATTGGCTTGTCAGTTTGTAATCATGACGAACTCAATATCTACCCTATAACACAATTCGCTTAATTCCACAGTAGCACGAGTCAAGATGACTATTTATTACAAATGCTAAGGCTAATAAAAACGAGTTATAGGTGTAAACTCAAGATCTGCCAGATTTGGGGAAATCTAGGCTTGCTGTAATTAAAGGTGCTGCATGACCTCATACCCGAGTTTATTTAAGGCAGTGTTGTTGTAAATATAAAATAATATAATTATGACTTATGGCCTGGTTTAGTTTCAATTCACTTTAGATTGTTTTTTCATACACAATTTCTCAATAAATGTAACAGATCATTAACATTAATTCAAGAACATGTGCATGAGGCCTAACGGGTATAGATCTCTTGGTCTAATATAATCCCAGACTGTCGCTATTAGTGTTAAAATGACATTTCCCGTCACAATCCATAATTTCCCCTTCAGCATTTATTTTGTACACTTCGTCTTTCTCGCCAGCCACAAACAGCAGGAACTGAGGTTTAGAGCTAAACTGAACGGTCTTTCTCTCTCCGTCTGTCTTTTTCTCTCACATGCACACTGTCACTCACTCAGACGAACGCACACTATGAGGATCGTGTCATACAAGCGCCTGAACCCTGAAGATGTGCAGTTTTCCAATGCAGCGTTTTCAGAGGAACCTGGTCCTGTCCAAGAAGGGGTGATGGTGAGTTCATGTGTACAGACATTCCCTTGTTGTATCTTAGATGATTCCCCCAGATTAATAATGTATAAGCATATAACTAGCTGTGGCAGTTTTTATTTTTACAATGAGAGGGAACTCTCCTGTTGATGGATGTTCTTGTAAGTGTATTGTTTATGAGACTTTCTTGCCGTGTCCCAAGGTGAGGGAGCCAGAGGAATCTGAGCGGCCCTTGCTTCCACAGAGGCCATTATGCTCTGCCACTACATGGCTCCTGGTGCTTGGCTGCCTGCTGCTGCTCCTCTGTGGAGGCTGGCTCTTGGGCGCCATGTTCTGGCTGCACAATCCCTTCAACCAACAGCCACACAGACCCCCGCCACCTGCCCCAGCACTAACACCAGACTCTCGAGGACAAACAGGGGTAGACCACGCTGCAAATTCTTCCAGCCCTGAGGCTTGCAGCTTAGTCACTGAGGCCTGGAGGTTTGACTGCTACCCTGAACGAGGGGTAGTTGTGACCCAAGAGCTGTGTGAGGCAAGGAACTGTTGCTTTATCCCTGCTTCCTCCTCTCCCCTCCGCCCATCAGGGAGGAATGGTGTTTCTTGGTGTTTCTACCCCCCAGAGTTCCCTTCCTACTCGCTCGTGTCAATGGATGACACATCCCTGGGGCAAAAGGGCAGGCTTGTAAGAGAGGTGAAGACCTACTACCCAGGCGACATTCTTACTGTAGAGCTGGAGATGCGTTACGAGACAGAGACGCGGCTTCGTGTCAGGGTGAGTGGAGTACTCGCATGGGCTCACAATCATGTTGTATAAGCCGTATGGTATGCAGTTTCTGTCTTTGTACATAAGAACTCCATGTCTGCCATATGCTCTTTCTGTATGTAGAATTTTAACATCATAAATAATCTTACGTGAATTTAAGAAACATGTAACCATATTGATCAATCGGGGGTGGGGGAAGAACATGTCAATAACATGACATGGCATGTTAATGATGTTAGATGTATCTTAGTATTTAATAATACTTTAATAATATACTATCATATTTATAATACTGGTACTATATTAAAGCCCCCCACTCTTGGCGATCGCTGTAGAGTTTGACAAGGAAGACGAGTCTCATGGAAAACGTATTTTTATCACATAAACGAAGTAGCATACCAATGTCATGCCAATAGAGACACCACTAATAACTGAACTTTTGCTTTGATCATTACATGGGATATTGTGAAAATTACAGAGAAATCTCATCGATCTGCATACTAGTAGTGATAGCTAATACTTAAGTAGCACTTTTGCAAGAGTGCTAGATAGCTAGCAAAGCAAATCTGCACAAACTATTGCAAATTGCCCATTGTACCGTACATTAATTTCAGCACACTGTAATTTTGAGCTGGACATCATCACTATGTCCTGTAAACATTTTGTAAACAAATTGGTACAGTTCCTCACAGACAAAACTATAGTGAACCCATGTTCTAACAAATGTCTGTCAATCAGCAAGTTACTCAGTTACTTGATAAAAGTTCCTCTCACAGGAGGCATTTATCTAAATTCCGACTATAATTAATTGATTGAGTGTTTTGTTCAATTGCTGGTCCAAATTCACTTGGTGCCCAATTATCCATACACCTCCTGAAGTGTCCGTGACTCAAATGTGCCTCGGTCAGTCAGAATTCTGACTCGGGAGATCATATGAATCAGAGCCTGAGGAACATTCTTGGCAGATATGTTACGCAGAGGCACTGCTTCTTGTTGTTATTACATACTGCTGTATATTCTCCAGTCTGTTACTCTGGCATTTGGACAATATCTATCTATCCTTTATTCCCATATATTCTTCAATCTAGATTACCGACCCTTCTAATTCACGGTTTGAGGTGCCAATTACTGTTCCCAACGCCACCAAGAAGGCAGAACGTCCGGCCTACATTGTAGAGCTGTCCAAAGAGCCATTTGGTCTCATAGTGAAGAGGAGCTCTACGGGAGCAGTACTGTAAGTTTGACTCAAATAAGCTACATAGGGTTAGGTTAAGTTAATTAAGGGTTATGGTGACAATTGTATAGATATTGTACATTAGAAAATATCAAAATCTGCAAGCCACAGTCAGTTCTCAACGTGACCTGTGCTGTATATTGACTGTACCCCGTTACATCCATTTCCTGCTAGTCTGAACACCACGGTGGCTCCTCTGTTCTATGCGGACCAGTTTCTCCAGTTCTCCAGCACCCTGCCCAGCCAGTTCATTTATGGCCTGGGGGAGCATCGCTCCTCCTTTCTGCATGATGTCCACTGGAACACCCTCACCATGTGGGCCAGAGATGTGCCCCCTATGGTAATGATAACACACACTTATTGGCTTGTGTAATATTATAGATGTAATATTCTAATCACAGACACTAAAATGTTCTCTTCTAACTGGCTCAAATAACATCAGAGGCATTACATTCAATCTCTTGCTACTTGAGATTCTGCCCTGATTGAGTGTGCCTTTGATACCAAGCAGAAAGGACTAAGCTGATGTTAAAAGCCTTGTCTGTCTCTCTACTATATAGGAACTGACAAACCTATATGGAGTCCATCCCTTTTACCTAGCTATGGAGGAGGGAGGGAATGCACATGGCTTCTTCCTACTGAACAGCAATGCTATGGGTCAGTGTGCTGGTTACATTGATATTTCCATTTCAGTTTTTGCTATGTGCCATAACACACATTAGTGTTAGCATTAGTGGACAGCAACAATGGAAAAATTGCTGATGCTCACAGTTGCAGAACTTTTTGGGATGACAACATTCAGCAGTTTCATGAAAGCAGAAGTCCCAAACATGATTTGTGTCTGCAATGTCACGGCTTTTACAGCGGTGTGATTGCAGTGTCTGCAGTAAAAATTAACTCTTCAAGGAAGTATTGAGGTTAATGTCCATTTTGAAGTCCAGTAATCGTTCCTAATAAACCTGCTGAGCAAATCTGAACTGATAGGTGAAGTTGGTTCGCAGTTGGTTTGAAGTTTAATTGCATCGGTCACCCAATGCCACCACTATAGTGAATGCTGATTTAGTAAATGTTCCCTTACATTTTCAGCACACAGCGAAACCGAAAAGAAGCTTGTAATGTCAAAGGTCTTTGTTCTTGCAACTTTTCCACCTGTTGGCTCACTCCTGAGCAAGGGGTGCAGTTGTTCAGGAGAAGGATTAACCAGTTGGCTATTTCAACAGACATTTCCATTACATTTTATTCTCACTTGCTCATTATATCCCATATCCTCATCTCATTGCTCTGTAACGTCATAGATATCTGTAAGTAAAGAGATTATCCCAGTCCTAGCTTACTGAGCATGATTTGCGTACAAATTGAATTTATAAATGGTTTTCCTATTTTGTCAGATGTGGCCCTCCAGCCTGCCCCAGCCATCACCTGGCGTACCATTGGTGGAATCCTTGACTTTTACATTTTCCTTGGTCCTGATCCTGGTTCAGTGATTGGACAGTACATGGAAGTCATAGGTCAGTATGTTAGGAATCTGATGGGAATTGGGCATGTGAGAATGTAGTGTACAGTATATGCATGAGGATGTTTATATATACATTCCTGTGTAATACATACTACAATTATTGTAGGTATAGATAGTTCCACATGTTGTATAACTTACTCCAATGTAGTTCTGTTGGACAGTAGCAACCATAGCCTCCTTTTGATGTTACTTAGCTTTGTCAGTGACTGACTGTACACCAGGCCAGATGCTAACATTTAGCATCCTGAGTAAGTTAATTTGTGTGCATGGCCTTCCAACAAAATGTCTCATAAAGATCCTGCTAAATGCATTCAAAGAGTTTAAAATCACTTGATGTGTATCTACAAAGTGAGCAACTATGCTTAGAACATAGGAACTTGTGGATTATGTGACAGTGTAGCCCATGAGTGTACCATATGCAGTAAGAAGAATAATGTGAGTGAAGAAACAATGGAAAAATGTTTACGTTTATTTATTTATAGGCCTTTATCTCAAGCACGTCTCAAATGTCTTTACAGAGAACAAGCGTAACTAGATCTAACAATAAATTGTAGAACAGAATGATATAAGACAAACATAGGAGCAGAGGAAATCACAAGCACATTTTAGAAAGACATAGTAAACCTACCTATTCTACAAGGCCTAACCTACCCGGCACCACCAACCTTAGGGCGGTTTCATGAATGAGAATTATACATTGTTTAGTTTTTCACCTGGTTTGTTTCCCTTTCACACCTATTCGTTTGCTCTGGTCCGAATCAGTTGATGGGTTGGTGAAACGAACCAAAATGCAGCCGCAAAATCCACGTGAGAACGTTCATGTCACTCATTGATCAGATATGTCTGGGGCGGGAGCAATAACGTAGTTCCTGAACTGCTCTCCAATTGGTCAGAATTTCCATGCGGGAAAACTCGGAAAAAAACGCTGTTCTTGAAGTTGTGAACTTCTATATTCATCCGATCAAATCTCTACGAAGCACTGCACCCCCTCACGACTCCACGTTTGTCCACGATTACTCGTCATGCTCGCATGTTGTGAAATGCTCGTCTTCCTCCCCTTAATGTACAGCGTAACTGGCTACGGTAGCTCGTCTAGTCTAAAAATGCGCAGTGCTTTCTGCAGTTGGGTTGGACCGAGGCCGGATCATGTTCTCACCACAAACGTCCCACACAAGAGTTCGTTTGGAAGCATACGAGACCACCTCTCAACAAGGTCTCGGCCCGCTTGTTTGGTGCGCTTTTGATGCGTACCCGTGTACGATTGCTGTGTTCTCACCTGCCCAAAAGAATCGCACAAAGGGGGAAAACGCACTTGAGTGCGATTCAAGCAGACTAAACGAGGCAGGTGTGAAAGCGCCCTTAGACCCTCAAAGGAAAAACTTCCAAGAAAATAGTATTAGGGGGAAAAAAATGAAGGAACCTTGGGTGGGCCAAGTCAAAGAGGAATCTCCCACCAGGACGGCTGAGTGGGCAATAGGTGCCGGGACAAACAGCAGAATGAACAGTGACATAGACAATGACATAAGAAACAGATGAGGCAGAGAGATGGGGCCACGGCTGGCGATGATGTCCACAGAAACGAGGGCAGCGCTTGCGTTCACAGCCAAGTAGGAACGGCATCAGAGATGAGACTTTGGCCAGCGCTAATAACCATAGGAGCCGAGGCAGCACCCGCGTCTACTGGGGAAAATGGGCTTTCTAAAAGTACATGGACATTTTTATTCCGTTATAGTCTAATGATATCCCCTCTTTGCTCTTCACCCCATCTTCTCTCATATTTCCTTTTTTTCCTGATCACTCCATCTTCTCACAGGCTACCCAGCTATGCCTATCTACTGGGCTTTAGGTTACCATCTCTGTCGCTGGGGTTACGGCTCTAGCAATGCTACCTGGGAGGTTGTCAAGAACATGAGAAATAATGGGATACCCCAGGTATGGTGGACTCAACAAATTGTGTGTGTCACTATGTATAAACTAAGTGTGTGTGTGTTGATTTTGTATGTGCTTCTTGTGTGACGTAAATGTTTGTTTATGTGGTTTATTTGATTGCAGGATGTCCAGTGGAATGATATTGACTACATGGAGCATTTTATGGACTTCACCGTTGACCCTGCAAGTTTCGCCACATTGCCTGACCTGGTCGGGGACCTACACGCTCATGACCAGCGCTATGTCATGATCCTGGTACATAGAAGTGTGTACTTGTTTACACGTGTGTCTTTTCTGAGTTTGCTTGTGTATGTGACCCTTGTTTCTCTACATCCAGGACCCAGGTATCAGTAGCACGCAGGCTGAGGGGTCCTACTGGCCGTATGACGAAGGGCTGAGGAGAGGAGTTTTTATTAATGACTCTGATGGAAACACACTTATTGGGAAGGTGAGACACATGTATGTGTACCACAGCAGCTGGTGCCATTTCTTAGATGAGATCTTAAGACCTGACTCCTACTCACTCTCTTCTTCTTTTTACCTACTCTTCTTATTCACACTGTCTTTCTCACTCTTTGCCCTTCCTTCCTTTAGGTGGATGGGGAGGAGGTGCAGAGGAGTAATCTAGTGTAATCTAGTGTAATATAATAAGAACTTGTATTTATATAGCACTTTTCAAAACATAGAAGCGCGCTGCCTGGCGATCTCAGGCTATGTCAGGCTCTTAAAGGGTCAGCTCCGAGATGTAACTTGGGGCTAGAACTCATTGAGCCTTAAAAACAGTAAGATCTTCAGGTCAATTCTAAAATCGCAGGAAGTCGGTGCAGGGAAGCTAGAATGGGGGGTAATATGGTTCCGTCTCTTAGTCCTGGTTAAAAGTCTGGCTGAAGCGTCAGTTCATGTCTTGTATGTTTTCTCCCTTTTTTTCCCCTCTCTGTTTACAGCATGGTTTTTGTATAGGGATGTGTTATCTTGGTCCGTAATGTTACCTGTTTTCAGTTGGAAACATTAAAGGTGTTTTTTAATTTGAATTCTACCTCCCTTCCTCCAGGTGTGGCCTGGTCTGACAGCATATCCTGATTTTTCTGATCATGTGACCCATGAATGGTGGTACGACAACCTCAAGAAGTTCCATGAAAAGGTGCCATTTGATGGATTGTGGATTGTAAGTATGGGTATGAGAGAGAGTGGAAGAAAAGGGAAAATGCATCACCAGTGACCCTGACTTTGAGTATATTATTGCAATGGCTCTCAACGTGGTCTGATCAGATGTCCATGTTCTAGGATATGAATGAGCCATCAAATTTCCTGGATGGGTCCACAAATGGTTGTCCATCAAACAACCTTGAAAGTCCTCCTTACACACCAGGTGGGAGACATACAGATATGTACCCATGCACACATACACACACACACACATGATTATCAATACATAAAGTTGTATCTTTTCTCTTTTAGGTGTCCTAGGTGGTTTGCTGAGAGCCAAAAGTGTGTGCGCATCTGCACGGCAGAAGCATTCCCTCCACTATAATATGCACAGCCTCTATGGACTCATGGAAGCTAAGGCCTCTGCATGGTCAGTACTCGTATACTGTATACACACACACACACACACACGTGCCAGTGATACACTGTGCATTGAAAGACTTCCGTTATTTGAACAATTTGTGCCCATTCCCTCTTTAAATATTCCATTCTGCCTGTCCTTCTTTCCCTCCTCTGCTCTCCCTTTCCCTCATTTTCTCCAGTGCTCTGAAGCGTATCGTGGGGAAGAGAGCTTTTGTAATCTCTCGCTCCACCTTCCCCAGTCAGGGGATGTACTCTGGTCACTGGCTGGGAGACAACAGGAGCCAGTGGAAAGACCTATATACTTCTATAGCAGGTTATATCATACAGACACACACCTTGTTCAACTGGGTCTCTAGATATCGTATTGTTGTTATCTTAGTGTTTTGATTTAGTCTCTCTTCAATCGCTCCTTTTAGTGTCCTCTTAATTTTGCCTACCTCTCTTTCTCTCCTTCAGGTATCTTGACCTTTAACCTTCTGGGCATTCCATTGGTGGGAGCAGACATCTGTGGCTTCAGTGAGGAGCCGCAGGAGGAATTGTGTGTCCGCTGGACGCAACTGGGCGCTTTCTATCCCTTCACACGCAACCACAACGCCATAGACGTGAAGGTAGGATTTTAACATCACCACTCCGACCTGACCACAAAGCACCGTGGGGGGAAAAGTGACCATGAAAGCAGAGTAGCACCAATTCATATCTTATTTGTATTCCTGTTTATAGTATGTGCCCTTTACTCAAAGTTACTGACTGTATTTCTTATAATTGTCTGTTCTCTCTTATTTTCTTGTGCATGTCGCAGCCGCAAGACCCAACGGCCTTCAGCCCCCTGGCTCGCACAGCCATGAAGCAGGTTCTGCTGTTGCGCTATTCTCTCTTCCCGCTCCTCTACACACTGTTCCATCACGCACATGTGCTCGGACACACCGTCGCGCGACCCATGATGTTTGAGTGAGTAATGCAGATGCGCGCAGTCTTTTTGGGGGGGAAATCCTAGCTCTACTACATGTATCCTGCATCTTCTCCTTAGGTTCCCCAAGGATGTAAGAACATATGGGATCGACAGACAATTCATGTGGGGGAAGAGTTTATTGGTGACACCAGTGTTGGATCCTGGTGTGGACCACGTGGTTGGCTACTTCCCAGAGGGGCTGTGGTATGACTACTACACGGTAAGACACACACAAACACTGGCACAATCTAGCATTCAATTCTGCAGCTACTAGTACACAAATGATATAAAATGATGTAGAAGGCGGGACAGAAAAGGTTCTCTTGTTATTCCTTCTGTCCCTCCTCTCCCAGGGTGACTCTGTGCACAGTAAGGGTGAAGAGCTGCGGCTCCAGGCACCTCTAGACAAGATCAACCTGCATTTACGCGAGGGCACTGTTATACCTACGCAGGTGAATATTGTTCTTTTTCTAAATTACCTTTCTTTATGTTTGAACACGTTCTAGGAAAAGTACTCGCACCAGCAGATACATCAGAGCATGTATTTGATGTCCTCAGTTAACATATCTCCAGAGACGCTCTTGGTGAACTGGGTGAAACCTGGAAGAAACAGATTAAAGTTCAACCTTTTCTCCCCGGTTCTTATTTCTTCACCTAGCACATCTTTTGCACATGTGATCTTTCTAGCGACACAAGAATATTTGTCACACCTGTTGCAAGGGTGCATCGGCTCTGACCCTCACAATCAGTTGTTTGTAATGTTTGTTTTTCTCTTTCTGTGTGTGTGTGTGTGTGTATAGACACCCAACCTTACCCTGTGGGTAAGCAGTGGTCAGCCTCTCCATCTAGTCTCTGCCCTTTCTGAGGACGGCTCAGCCAGTGGAGATCTGTTCTGGGATGACGGAGAGAGCATCGACACCTATGAGACCAACCAGTACGCTTACATCGTCTTCAATGTAGTTCAGGTACACTCCAGTACAAACATCTTTGTAGTTGTGTGACATGGATCCAGTACAAGCTCAAATCCATCTGCTACTTTAAATACTGTGGTAGACGGAGGGAAGTTAGGAGAGGAGAGGTAAAGGAGAAATGATTGGTGGAGAAATGTGTATCTCTGCCTCTTCTATGATGGATTTCTCCCTGTGTGATTGTTGAACGTCGATGCAAAATGGTGAGTCTAGAAAGAAGCTCTTGCTCTTTGATTCTGAGTGACCAAAACACCAAAACCTGATGTTTACTGTTGACGTTTAGTTGAAAGAAACATTTTAAGCTATTCCATTGTAGCTGCGCTGGAAATACATCATACAATATAATGTCACATCATCCACGGAAATAAGAAATACACCACCAAACGACAAAACGGGCCCAGAAATGTGAGGTACATCACCAATAGCTGTTTTAGGGTGGATTTCTCCTTAATGTCAAGTGTTGAACCAATACCTTTTGAGGCATGTGTTGAGGTGTGACTGATATCCATCCGTCCACCTGTTTTCTAGAACGTGATGACTTCTCAGGTGCTCCATAACCACCTGGAGGCCACACACATCACGGTGCAGTCAGCCTCCTTCTATGGTGTGAAGGAGGAGCCGAGCAGGGTGCTGGTGAACTCCCAGGATGCAGCGTTCACCTACAGAACCAACCAGGTGAGGCAAACGTCAGGGGGTTAAGAGACAAACATAGGACGGTAACAATTCAGTTGGTTTATATATACGATATACCAGTTTGTGCATCTCTTTATAGCTAGTACTGTTGTAAAGTTAGCATGCTTTTCACATAATGGGCTTTTGTTTTACCTTGGATAAGAGAAATTCATTGTTTAAATGGTCTTTGTTTTCCTGCCCCTCTAACAGGTATTAACCGTTGCAGATCTTGGTCTCAACCTCAGTCAGAACTTCACCATCAGCTGGATGTAATATGTCTGATGTTTTCATTGATGGTTTTCTGTTCTATTGGCTGTTGAAGTCACAACCTGACACATATGTAGTCAGAAAAGACGGGAATAGATAACACAAAGCGGAACAACTCTGGGGAGAGGATGAGGACTGAAACCACATTGCACTGCTGTTGTCCTAGTCTACAAACTGCTTTAAAGGTCTTTGAAGAAAATGTTATTATATAATATAGCTTAACTGTCACCTGATTATTAAAAAAAAAACAATAATAATACTTGGCTGGGCCTTTGTAAATGCCTTTACTAATTAGGTCACAATCCACATTTATTTAATTATTCTCAGAAGAAAGATGATGTGCAATAAAGGGATGACAATCTACCTTCCCACAAATGTTTAACTGCAGGACTAGAGCTTGAATATAGTTCAGGATGATAGCGTTGGTGATAACCATAGTGATTAATTGTTTTACTTTGCTTGAATGTTTATAGCCTGTTTTGCAATAATGAACATTGCAATATTGAGAATGTAGAACCAGGTGCCTTATAATTCTAGGTTGTTGTTCTGGAGTGTTTCTGTTTTCCATCCTTAGGACCGTAGTAATGTTATGGCCTGAGGAAAGCTTTTGTTGCAAAACTTTCCTAGAACAGCCATTAATGTTCTGAAACCCTTTACTGTGAATTTCCACAGAACGCTACATTTTCAAGATCAGGACAGTTGATTCCTATATATAATCGGCCCTAATCAGAACGAGCGTTACGTCATCAAGTGATTCTCACGCATGCACGTATCCCTCCGAGCCGATAGGTGAGGAGTGATGATTATGGGCCGATTATATGATTATCATATAGTACGTACATCACAACGTGGACCATATTTTTAAAGGAATTCGTTTTATTTTACCGAAAATACGTTGGGACTGTGCGCGCATCCATCTGTTTACATTGTGAAAGTAGTTGGGGCACATATCACTCACATGTGTGTGATATGGAAATCATGAAGTTGTATCTCTATAGTGTGACGTCATATGTGATTACAAGGCTACATGTATGATAATTCCTTAAATCTGATTTTGATGCTGTGAAAATCTGATGTAATTGTTCTTATAGGATTTCTCACAGCACACCAACCTTAAAAAAAGTTGTCATGCAACTGTTGCGACATGGGAACTACATGGGAGTATAGCTTGTTCAAGAAATCTTGTATGCATGTGCTGGAACACATCAAAACCCAATGGAGCTTTAGAAGAAAGGGTCTGTAAAAACTATGCATCTGTGTAAAAATATACAATATGTTATCATGTGATTAAGTTCAAGTAACTGACGTTTTGACATTTCATTACGCAATATTTTATTGTTGAGCCTTGGGTTTCAATTTTGGTGTGATTGTTCGGATTTGATTATTTGAACGGTATGAAAACCATTTGAATTCTACCTTTCTCAGCACCATATATTGGTCGTCTTTTAGTGCAGCTTTGCCAACTACAGGGTGAGATTCAGAGCAGGTAACGATAATAACAAAAATACAATAAAATGTGATTGTTAAATTCTGGAAACAGAACAGTCTTTTTTTTAATTGTAAATGTGTTAAACTTATTTTGAGCCCTATTTTAAATAGATTTGCAGGAGTATATCTACCACTAGAGGACACAATTACACACTGATGTCATACTTGTTTGTATTCTTTTTCGTAACCAGCATTATCATTTCCCTTATGGCACAAGGGATGGTCATGTCCGATCCTGTGTATTGGTCAATTTAGATTGCACAGTAGCATTTCCCAAATGTGTACTTACACAGTTTTATCCAAAAGTGTTTGTATTGTGTAACACTTGTACGCTGCACTGGGGGGTTGATGGGGTAAAGAGGCAGAGGTTTTGCTGGTTTGAACCCCGAAAAGAGAACATCTTAGTGGAGAAAGTGAATAGGAAATGCTCTGCCCTTCCTCTACAACTCAGACCAAAGTGTCCTTGAGCAAGGCGTCAAATCTGCAACTGCTCCAACGGTGCAAGACTTTGGTTGTACTGGGCAGTTACCAAGTATGAATGATTATGTATGATGATGTTATGAGAAAATAAAAGGCCTCGTTACATAGAGGTTAACAAACTACTGGCTGTCGTACCCCAGCATGGCCGTCTTATCTGCGAAATCCTAATTGTTTTCAAGTATGAGTTACAATCGGCGTGGACTGAGAAACGGTGCGTTGTGTTTTGTCTATATTTACTCTTAAAGTCGGGTTGCAGTCTCCGTTTCTGTTGACTCAAATGAACAGACACATTTACACTCGTCTAATATTTGCCCCGTTCTTTTATCACCTCTTCCTCCTCCTACTGTGCCTTCGCAGCATCAGGGGTTCGTCTGCCCTCCTTATCACCTCCTCTCCTCTGTCAAGTGTTCTAATCAATTCTCCATCCCTGAGGAGATTCTCTCTCTCTGCTCTGTTTGTTTTATTCGTGACTATGGCGCCCTGTCAAACCCACTGGGTCTCAGGATGTGTGTCATTAAGATTGGGTGGTCTCAGGAGGACTGGGCTAAATCACTTTGTCTCTACTTAAATTCATCTTCCAGTACATGCTTCTCTCCCACAACTTTCCCTCTCTACAGACACTAAATGGGTGGAAGCGCTGAAGCTGAGCCAAAGTTAAATGGATACAAGTCACGACACCAAACTATTATTTTACTGCCCCA
>OMOT01018253.1:2961-17905 GCA_900312575.1 Acanthochaenus luetkenii | reverse complement strand
CGGGAGTGACGCCGGAAGTAGTTGTATGATTTGATGAAATCGCTGCCAATCATTTGCAGCCCTGCGACAAGTCATTGTCATTGGGCAATTCCGTCTTAAGATCTTCGTAAAAATAAGGCGGGCAGGTTAAGTGGGCGGGACTTGAAAGTCTCGTAACGGAAGGGCAATAGCGACAGTTTTGTAACATTTCCGTAAGAGTTGGGTCACGTGATAGGTAGTATTTATGTTATGTAGTACTGTATTGTCATTCACCACAGAATGACAATACAGTACTACATAACATAAATACAGGTTGACTGAATGTAGTGGGATCGAGTCCAGATATATATCATATATATATATATATGGTGAGGTTAGGGTTAATCCATTTTGGCAATTATTTAGTAACCTATAGAGGGATAGTGTGTTTCATCTGATTACGGTGAAGGAATGTCCAGGGATATTATATTCACCATTGTCTCATCTGCATCTTTACTTATGAAAACGATCCAATATTAGATGCACCCTGATAGGCCTGAATAAAAGTGACCAAGGACATTAGTGCGCAACCGTGGAAGTAGTGTGCGCATTTCTCCACACGGTGGCACAATGCTGCCATCAAGTAAACTGAGTATACTTTCATTATTTACATATATGTGACATAATTATCAAATGTTATCACCTAGAATAATTCTTCCAACTTGAGATGACGTTGTGTCCCCAGCCTTTGATAGAGCCCCTTGCATTGGATATATATACGTTGATGTCGTTGAGACCCAGCAATTCCAATATATCCAGCAGGACCTGAACGCGGCAGCCGCTCACCTCCATCTGAGGGACGTGGCCCTCGCCGCCGACCGGAAACACGTGGCCCGGTGCGTTTAAACGTCCTGGTTGTCACTTCCCCCTTCTCCTCGGCGTCTGAAATAATCCTCCGTCAAGGGAAGACATTTCACCGACCGACCGACCGACCGACCGACCGACCGACCTGGCAGCTTCGGCGAACTTTGTACCAGTGCAGAGTGGTGGCGTGTGGATAACACCGGCACCGGAAGCTGGTTGGTAATGACTCGTGTATTTAGCACAAATCAGTGTTTAGCGTAACGTTACATATATATCCGATTTCGTACAACATGCTAGCTATTCTTATCATATTCCGACATTGGCAGCAGTGAGCTTAGATGACCAGTAGATAAACCTGGTGCTCGTAAACTAGTCTTTCCGATGGCCCTCATGGAATAGAACTGTAGTAGTCCTATAATACTTTTTATTTATTTAGAAGGATACTATACAAATATCACAGGGTATCATGCAATTATACCGTATACAACCCTACAGTAATGCCATGGGAGGTGGAACAATATCATAGAAGTCCCTAAAGGAATATTATGGGGGGATTGTTTCTTGTTGTTATTGCCTTTTCTGCTCGACAGCTCACGTAGGACTTCTAATAACGTCACATGAAGTCATGCAGGGTGTCATGGAGCAAGGTAGCAATGTTAATAGAAGCAATATTGAGTGTTCTCTCCCTCCTCTTCCCTCCAGGCACCCAAAGGAGCACACGCGGGGCTCGGGCACCATGAGGTGACATCTGTGCCGTCGTGCATTTTGTACTTTGGACATATGGCAAGGTAGTAAGCGCATAACAAGCCTCTATCTGAAATGTACTGTTCAGTACTGCACCGATACCATGTTTAGAATTGTATTAGTGATTACTCTTGGAAATGCTTTTTACAGAGGCGTACATTTGGAGTCGGTGTTGGGTGTACCGCTGGGTTTAGTCCTCCACTCCTCCACTGCTTCCTCTCACCTCTTTACCATACCTCTCATCTCCCCAACCATCATCTCCTGCCCTCTTCTCTCCCGTAACCCGTCGTCCCACTCTCTGTCTCTTCTGCTTCTTCTTTGTCCTCTCCCCGGTCCTCTGTTATCGTTATCACCCCTCTTCTCCCCTCTCCTCTTCTCCTCCTCTGTTCCCTTCCTGAGCTCTGCAGTAAGTGTAACCAAAAGCGACGGGTTATTGTCACAATAAATTAGAATGAAGCTGGAATCAACCAAATTTGCTCAACGGAACAAGCTTAGGCTGGATAGAGTCAGCGGATAAGGAGGACAATGTATTGCTACTGTGGCGTGAAACTGCTGTTGGTTTGTGAGTGTTGTTATCCAGTTGTAGTTATAGCCATATTATACAGCTATAACTCATGTCATGCTACTTTCTTTCTTTTTAGCTCCACACTACTTGTTGTACCTATTTTGTTGCACAATATATTACATAACATGTCATATGGCATTTGGTTGACATGTTTATGCCAAAACAAAATGTTTCAATTATAAATGATCCCATAATTATCCCACGTACAATGTAGACAGTTAAACTAATTGATGTTGAATGAACAATTAAAATCTTCCTCATGATGTCTGTTTGGGGGTCTGTGATATGAAAGTGCTTGAGAGCCCCTCATCTGCGGAGCTCCATGATGCGCATTATACGTTTTGTATATCATAATACATTGTATGATACAAACCAGTGGCGCTCCACAGTGTGTATTGTAGCTTTTTATTTCATCCTGTGCCTGCTGATGGTTCCGTTTCTCCTCCACAGGATCAGCTTGTCCTGCCTGCCGGCCTCCTGGCACTGCAGCGTGTCCCTCTTGTCTCTGGGCCGTGTTCCCAGGCAGCGGCTGCTCCTGCTGCTGCTGCTGCTGACCTGCTCGGCCCTCCTCCTCCTGGGCGACTATCAGAACCAGCTCTGGGTCCCCCAGCGTCGCTCCAGTGGCCGAGTCAACAAGTGAGTGAGCAGACGCAGTAATTGCTAGAGATGACCGAAGATGAACAGCCGTAAAGCCGGGCGCACGCTACATCACCTTAAGCCCCGATTTAGCTGTCCCAGACACGTTTGTGAGATCTGAGACAAAATGGTGTCTGTCACCGAAGCTCATTAAGATGTCTCATTAGATGTCACTTATTTCAAATGATGTAGCTGTCATTTTGTAACAAAACTCACTGCATTGGTTACCTACTGTTTCCTTTCATGTTCCTGCCCTCCAGATACCTCTCCATTGCAGAGGCCATGGAGGCCACTGACGTCCTCAACCCTGCTCTGAATTATGGGATCGTGGTGGACTGTGGCAGCAGTGGCTCTCGGGTGTTCGTGTACTACTGGCCCCCCCACAACGGGAACCCCCACACACTGCTGGACATCAAACAGATGAGGGACCACGACCGCAAACCTGTGGTCAAGAAGATCAAACCTGGTAAGGAGTGAGGCGTGTTGGTGTCTCAGTTGGCTACAGCTACAGAACCCATCTGTGGTTCAGGTCCGGACCGGGACCTCTTGTCACGTGTCACCCCCCTCTCTTTCTCTCGTCTTTCCTGTCGCTCTCCACTATCAACTACCAAACAAGCGCGCCAGTGCCGTACCGTGCTGCCTGGTGTACGAGCGCACGCTGGGCTCTACGCAGCCTGAAGAGTGCAAACTCCACCAAGCACTGCGCATTGCAAAAAGTGTTACTCAACGAACTAACAAACCACACGATTTTATCACGTTATGAGATGTTATTTTTCTTTAGTTCGCCTTGATTGTTTTTCAAGGGAAATATTTTACAACACAGCTGTCTAAATATTACGAGTTACCCACAGTAAAGGTGATAGCAGCAATTTTAAGCAGTAATTGTGAAAGTTCATATAACAGCCATAAAATAAAAAATGATGCCCCCCATTTTTAGGAGCACCGTTCTTGTGTTTGTGAGTGTTTATTTGCCAGTATGCAATGCAAATGTATTATAATTGGCCTGAAAAAGGACCATAATGCCCCTAAACAGATCAAGGGGCAAAAAAATGCCCATTGTAAAAAAAAAGAAGTAAATATCTTTCCCTGGTTGTGACCATCGCTGAGATTTTCTTTCTTCTTTTTTCTTTTCTTTCTCATTTCATGAGGTTGCAATTTAGGCAACAGGTACAAAATACTCGACGTTGTTGAACATGTTGGTGCCGGCGTGAGGATCATCACTTATCACTCTCTGTCCTTCTGGCTCACAGCCGGCACTCTGTGACAGACGGAGTGTGTGAAAGAGATAGTAGAGAACAGCTCAGACTGGAAAATAGGAGTTTGTATCACACAAACCAAATTAGTCAGCTGACACTCGTACGATAAGCCTTTGTCTTGAGTTCACAACAGTGCTTTATTGAATGGTTTGGTTTGATGGCATCAGTTTGCCGGTGGTTATTCAGCTGAGCTAATGGTCTGGACCATACAGTGCCCTGTGCCTTTTTCTATCTCAGTCGCAGCAGACAGATTAGATACAATAGGTTTGTGCTTGTGGGCTGCGTGGCACTTTGGACTGGGACATAACATATAACACATGGGAGGGGTTGTGCTTTTTCAGTGACTGACAACTAAGGGCTACACGATTATGGCTACAATGGTAATCCTAATTATTTTGCTGGGCATTTTAATCACAATTATTAGTCTTGAGGATTTGAGGAACAAAGTTATTTTATTATTTATTATTTTAACATGTTTACTATTTTTAATTACAGCAGTCATTCTTAATGAAATAAAGTGTTTCAACATAGCCAATGTGCTAATATTCTGCAATTATTTTTTTATACTGAAATTGTGATATACAGTTACAGTTAATTCTGCAGCAGAAACATAAATATGAACAATACAGACCGGCTTCTTCTACTGTTGTATTATTGCACGTTGCTCTGGATAAGAGTGTCAGGTTACGTGACTGTCAGCATGAATTGTGAAGTTACCTGCAATGTAGAACCAAGCTGTGTTTCAGTGCAAATCGTTAAAGGGGCATTAGGTACTCTGGCCTTTATCGACCTCTATTGGCAACCAGTAGGAATTGCAACAACATTGATAACACTTTTCTCCTCCTACATGTGTCAGGCAGAGAGTAGTAGTAGTAGAGGAGTAAGCTAGCTAAGTAGAGCAGAGACCCAACAGAAAATCCACTGAAGAGGTGATCTATCAGCTTGCTAAATACTGGAATAATTAAACTGCTTTGTCATTTGCTTTTTTCTCTCTTGAGAACGAGGCTATTAAGCCTTTGTAGCTGAAATGTCTCAGAACGCCAGTCGTCCGGAGGGATTGGGAGTGACTTAAATTCCAATGTTTCAAAACAGTGCGGGCCAGAAAGGGAGTTTTGAAAGACAGAAATCTCAGCATGGTCAATTAATTATGCCCTGGCCCTGTTTAGTTAATTTTACACAAATAGTACAAACTGTGCAGTTGAGAAACACTAAGAAGCTGATGAAAGCATCTCAATGGCACACATTACATCAAAACTCACCAGCTGTGCTCCTGTGTGTCTGTGTTGGTTGTCCTCCCAGGTATCTCCACCCTGGCCCAGACACCAGCGCTGGCCAGTGACTACCTCCAGCCTCTCCTCAGCTTCGCTGCAGCTCACATCCCCTGGTCCAAGCACAAGGAGACGCCCCTCTACATCCTCTGCACCGCTGGTATGAGGCTGCTGCCAGACAGGTAGGTGGAGGTGCACGTGATCGTGTGCACGTGCATCAACTTGTTAGCAAAAGGTGTTTCAATGAAATTGCACTTCGAGATTTTGACCAGTTCTTGTGTGGATCAAGTCGTACACGTCGAGATACGGATAAAAATCATGTGTGATGATTTTAATAAAATGCTGTCTTAGTTTTAATAACAGACAAAGTAGGAAGGCAGTTTTGGTGCTTGATTAGTCTAAAGCCCTGGACAGATAGGAAGCGTCAGTGGACACGTGTCTTTTGATGCGCTGCATATGACGCCACTAGTGCACATTGCATGCGTCAACATGAATGTCTTAATACAGAAACATTAATCTCAACAGTAAATGTGGTCTGACCACATGCTAAAAAAAGGAGCTTTGTATAAAAGCACAAAACTATGTTAAATGTTGTGGTTAGAGTCTTCCACCCTGAGTCACTAAGTGCTTCTCTGTCTGTAGCCAGCAGGCTGCCATCTTGGAGGACTTGGTCAGTGATGTTCCCCTGGAGTTTGACTTCCTGTTTTCTCGTTCATATGCTGAGGTGATCTCTGGGAAGCAGGAAGGTGAGGTGAAATGCATGTTGTCTTTAAATACTGATATTGGCTTGATTAATTAATTATTGAATTAAGGGGATGGATGATGGGAAACTAAATATGATTTTAAAACTGAGTGAGATTTCCACTTGGACACTTTTGTCTAGAGGAATTTAAAGGATAATTCCAGCCGCAGTGAATTGTAATCCCTTTTTCCAGCATGCCCTTTCTCCCTTCTAAAAATACGTTCAAGTTATCAGAAAAACTGTTATCATGCGATATCTTTCCCTACCACTAGACGCCATTCGCTTTCATTAAACTCCAAACGATATCAAAACCAAATTTCAGAGATGCCAAACTCTGCGTAGTAACGTAGCCTATGGAGGAGATGTGTGCATCTACAACATTTTTGCTATCCATTACCTAATAAAGTATTAAAAACATTGTTTTGTGAATTAAAAGTAGTTCCTTTCCAAATATATTTTAATGTTTCTGAATGAATGTGCGCATTCAGAAAGGGCAAAGCATCGTAGCAGCTTACCAATGCCAGATTCTGAAAAATAAAAATAAAAAATACCTCTCCAAATGCTAACATGACTAGCTCTGCCAGTTTCACAAAAAGGTCTCACCACAATCTTCGCTTACACTTTTTAGTTTATATCAGAAGTCCCGCCTTAGTCAGCACTTCTCACCAATCACTAACGTCCTCCATGGTTACATCCTGCCTCTTTTCAAGCCTCACAGCTGAGGAAGAGTTTTTCTGCCTGAAAGTAGTTGGACCTAATGATAATAAAAAACATATTTCTTAACTGCAAGGAGGCCATAATTTTTTGGGGGAAATATAGGTAAAATGTAGGATATTTACAAAGCCCCACTAGCTGCAGGTTACCCCAAAATAAACGCAGGAATGTCATAAGGGAGAGAGGACACTCTGGACCATGGGCTTAACATTCACCATGGCAGGAATGATCCTTAAACCTGTGTGACACAAGGCTCAGTGTTGTCTTTTCTAATTGTTGCCTGCCTGTTTTGCTGTGTTGAACAACTGTTCCCATTGTGGTGACTTGCTCCTGCTGCCTCTCAACCTCAGGAGTGTATGCATGGATTGGCATTAACTTTGTGTTGGGCCGATTTGACCACGCTGACGAGGGTGAGTGTGAAGGTTTAACCGGCCATATCTGAAATTGAGACTGACTTGATGAGAAGATAGCATGTCTGTTTTCTGCAATCTTTGGTTTTCACTATGCCACTTATATGTGAAATTCTCTTTTAAACAAGTGGAAAATATATATAACTTATTTATGTTGTCACTTGCTAACATTTGACCAATAATCAAGACATAACTGCACAAAATGTCAAGACCTTCATTCCATCATGTTTCTCAAAGAGGACGCCGTAGTTGAGGTGACAACAGGGGCGCAGAACCAGCAGCCAATCAGCAGGCGGCGCACAGTGGGCATCATAGATATGGGTGGAGCTTCACTTCAGATTGCCTATGAGGTGCCCAGCGCCGTCACCTTCAGTTCACCACAAGAGGTGAGGAACCGTAGTAATTATATTCTTTCACCGCTAGAAGCATCCATGTTAACTAGCCTCTTCTGGGCCAGCTGGAGGCTGAGGGTTCATCACAGCTGGTCAGAACCGGGTCCTCCACAAATAATGCAATGAATTTAGGCATTTTAAGGCACAATGAAATGTGACGTGTTAGCTATTTTTTAAATATAATAACGTACACCAATTTAACAATTTATACCCCCCCAAAAGTTTTATTTTGTCATTTTTATATCAAAATCCCATAATTTTACTTCCTGGAGAACATCGGAATCAGAAATTTGTGACAGTTCAGGATTATGCACAAAACATCTTTGAACTTTTGAACACTTGACCAGTCTCTCCCTGTGCTATGTCCCGCCCCAACATCCCAACGTTTCAACTGGAAGTACATCGAACTACGGAAGCAAGACATTGAAATGTCGTTTCATTGTGACTTTGAGCGAGCGACTTAAAATGAGTACAACAGTAGAATAAGCTTGAATTCCTGGATCGTCAAAATTACAAGCAACCAATAGTAAAGAGCGCGAGGGTCAGTCATAGTGCCATGACGGTAGATAACAGGATTACAAATCCTCCTGTTTCACCTGAACGATGTACTGTATGGTGGGTGAAGTGCTAGGTAAAGAAATGAGAGCCAGGGAGAAAAGGTAAAAAGGTTTTTGCGTGGGTCATGAATGGGGTTGCTACTGATAAGATGCACCAGATCCACCACAGGCGCATTTCCAAGTTCAGCTGTAGTTTTTGAGGACAGGCTCCATAAATCTGGGGGATGGACATTGGGATTTTTTCAATACTTCACATTTGACACGATTCTAAATCAATAATTCTTTCAGTATCTTTCTTTGTTAATTGAACTTTCACTATGCAAGGGAGTAAAATATTCTCTTTGTAACATTTGTAAATGGCCTGTGCTTTTCTATGTAGAATCAGACCATACTTTATACATTGTTCCTCAATGAACATTCCCTTAGGCTCGGTGAAAACACAATCCCAGTGTATGAATCTCAATGTCTTCTGACACTGTAAAATTGATATTGACATCACAAATCGGTCCTTTTCTAGGCTAACCCTTGTAGTATAGAAATGCGGTCTGCGTTATTGTAACATCCGTGTGTTTGCTGCAGGAAGAGGCAGGGAAGAGTCTGCTGGCAGAGTTTAACCTGGGCTGTGATGTAGAACATACACAACATGTGTACCGAGTCTACGTCACCACCTTCCTGGGCTTCGGGGGAAACATGGCCCGGCAGCGCTACGAAGACCAGCTGGTCAACAGCACACTGGCCAAGAACAGGTTCTCTCTCTCACACACACGCACATGCGTAGGCTTACCTTCCTTGGTACTACATGAAGCATTTTTTAAAGCATCTATATATCACTGCCAAATTAATTGTGATACCTTGGTATAATGACCCTAAAGAAATGAGACCATGGTCAAGACGATTGGTAGCCTCTCTCAACTCATCTTATGCCAGTGGTATTGTTAATGCTGGTGTTTCTCAGAACTAAGACTACATTTCCCATAAACCCTGTTGCTTCCTGTCGCAGAGGATCTTTGCTTCTTCAGTCAAAGGTTTTCTTTCGGGCTTTGCTGACGAGGATAAACGTGTCGGAAGTGATTTTTCCATCGGCCTTTCACTCCGTCCACCAAATGCCATTGCCAGAAACTCTGAAAGCTTTAGGCCTGTTTGTGAGGCCTTTTCCGGTTTTGTGTCATGAAGCAATGTCCCTTTGTGCCATAAATCATCAAGCAGACTTTCCACAAAAGTCGTCCTGGTGGGTGACCTGATGTAATATGCAGTGTCGAGGCTGACAATTGTGTGTTTAAAATAATGATACTAATGTCTCAGAATTTATGTGGTGATGATTTATGTAGCACCTTTTTATACACCTGTCTTTGTAATAATCGATTATAGTAGTAGTTATAGTATAATGTTGTTAGTCATTCTAGCTCAATTTGATTACATTACCTTTGATTAAAATCAGGTTATTGATTGATTGACTGAACAATTTTTTCCCTGTATTACTTCCTTTGGTCCTCAATGAGTAGATCATAGCACTAACACTGCCAGGGTTAGGGGTTTGCCACCCATATTCAAATTCTACAAAGGTATGTGATCATGGTGCTGTAAGGGGCTTTGGATAAAAGTGCACAACAAATGGTAAATCATGTTTTTAGTTTTCATGTTGCTGTTTGTCCAGATTGCTAAGCGCACAGACAGGCCTGAGTGAGGACAAACCATACCTGGACCCCTGTCTGCCCGTCGGCCTGTCGGACACGGTGGTCCGGGACGACCACATGCTGTACCTGAGGGGTCAGGGCGACTGGGTACGGTGCCAGGAGGCAGTACGACCCTTCCTGGGTCTCCACAACGGCACCATGTCACCAAGGGGCGTCTACCAGGTAGGGGTTATCGGAAGTTCATCACTCAATATCACGAAAAGTAGAGGATCTAGTCTGTAAATGTGTCTTTCCTGTCTCTCTCTCTTACTGCCAACTGTCCAATAAAGCACAAATGCGAAATGTAATGTCATGTTTTCTCCAGGCTCCTATCGACTTCAGCAACAGTGAGTTCTACGGCTTCTCAGAGTTTTACTACTGTATGGAGGATGTGCTGAGGATAGGAGGACGGTACGACAGCGAGAAGTACTCCCGCTCTGCCACGGTATCCAGACACACAACCAATATAGATTCCCTTTCATTGTTCAGTGCTTGGCTGAGAATAAGTTGAGGTTGACACTTGATCTTGTGTTGTGTTGTTTTGTTTGTTCTCCAGGACTACTGCGCCACCAAGTGGTCGACACTGAAACAACGTCTGGACAGTAAGCTTTTCTCTCAGCAGGCCGACGTCAACAGACTCAAGTAAGCTCGTCTCTCTTCACCGTCTGTCCTCATCCTGATACAGTGTCTCCAAGTAGATATTTTGAAAGTGTAATGTGCAAGTTTCTCTTCCTGTGCGCCAGAGGATTTCCCCCAAGAAAGACCTACCAGGTATTTCATGAACTGGGTATAGCTTGAATCACTATTGTGTTATGTCAATCAGTGATAGTCATTTATTTATATGAAAACATTCCCCTCTGTATTTGTTTCTTTATCGAAAGACAGTAGCAAGGCTGATCGAGAAACAGAGTACCGTAAATGCACCAACCACTTTGGGCTCTTGATTTCTCTCCCTGGTCTTGATCCAAAGCCCTGTCCTCTGTAACCAAGGTACCAGTGCTTCAAGTCGGCCTGGATGTACGAGGTGCTGCACTCGGGCTTCCGCTTCCCCGCGCACTACCGCAGCCTGAAAACAGCCCAGCTGGTTTACGACAAGGAGGTCCAATGGACCCTGGGGGCCATCCTCTTCAAGACCCGCTTCCTGCCTCTCAGGTAAGTCCAGCACTACACCACACATAGAGACCAGGGCGCCGTTTCAGAAAACCTTGCCATGAAATATATAATTCCATAAGGCCACAGGGTGTTGTACTTTCTGATGGTTTTCACCTGAAGACCTTGTAACTCTTTTTGTTTTTTCATTAGAATTGATGACTTCTACAATCTCTATGCTGAGGTTTTTTTCAACCTGGAGACTCATGAAACCAGTTCACAGCCCCTCACATATTTTCACATTTCAGATTTTGTTTCTCAGAGGAATATGCAAAGAAACATTTCCTAATTTCAGTGTGTGTAACATACTGATTGAACCTTTCTAACATAATTTAAAAAAGGTCCTATCCCTCCCTCCTCCACCATGGTGCCTTTAGATTGGCCCGTTGGTCAACTTACCCCTTTAGTGATGAGAACGTAGACACCAAAATCATCCATGTGTCCCTGGTAGATCAGCATATAGTTAGTATTATTATTTGTATTGCTTAATTCATACAACGCTGTTTTCTTACAAGGTACTTGTGCTGGCCTATCTGTTCCTCCATCCGTTCCTGACCTTGTTATCTCCCGTCCCATTTCCTGTCTCCAGGGATCTGCAGCAGGAAACTTTCCGCCAGAACCATCCCAGCTGGCTGCGCTCCTCCTTCGTCTACAACCACCACCTGTTCTCCCTCTGCATCCTGGTGGTGCTACTGGCCATCCTGCTCTACATCCTGCGCCTGCGGAGGATCCACCAGCGGGAGCAGCGGCAGACCGAGTCCCTGGACCTCCTCTGGGCTGAGGAGGGAGAGGCCCTCCTGGTCTGAGAGCCTCGGCCTCAGCCTCACAAGTCACTGATAAACCCAGGGTCTTTCTCAATATGCGTTCTTGTGCGTTCTAGTGGCGTCCATGATGTATTTGACGTAATATCTTACGGCTGAAGTACGATTGGAAAAACAAAAGAACGCGAGGACGGATAAAGATCCTGAATGTTTTGTTGCCAGCCGAGGACGCGTCGGATTGGTAACTTGACCTACGAGAACGAATGGGAAGGCCTTACATTCATTGTGCGAACAGCGCATTACGTCCAAGCAGCACTATAGTCCATAGTACAGACAAGGTGGAGTCAGCTGGGAAAATGAACTGTGTATCTTAATTGATCCTGCGACGTCAAGCCCATCTGTTCCGTTTCTTCTCTCTAAGACAACATGGGCCGAATGCTCTCTATACGTGTCGACTTGGCATTCTGGGATTTGATATTCACTTTGATGACGTGCATCACTCACTACCCATTTCCTCTAATATCTAAAGTCCGTTCTTTTTGCAGGCACTCACCTTAGTTTAATAGTTGACAGGACAGTTAATTTGGATTCTGTGGTTTAGTAAGTCTTTACTGCTCAGTTAGAAGAGGGAAGACGTGGTAATTGTCACCAGCAACGTGGAGTTTGCATAGGAATGTGGGCTTGTTGAGCGACTTTGAAGAGCACACGACAGCCATTCATGGAAATCTTTCTGAAGTCATGTATACAAGGAGGAAAACAACACTGTAACGAACGGCTACAAATACATTGGGATTTGTATTTTCCTCTGGGTGATAGGAAACATTATTCGGTTGGCTGCCAGTGCAACTCTTTGTGTGGGATAAAGGTCATTGCAACACTAAATGAAGACCTCATTTCCAAAAGCTACAGTACAGTGTGATGGAAAAAACTGAGATGTATCTTTTCCACAACATCATGTATCCATTTAAAAAAGAACAATCATTACTTGAAGTTCATTATTGAATATGTAAGATCTGTAAAATGTTTTGACTGAGGACTTGAGTCAAATAAGTACAGCTGTCTGTATTAATGTAGTGTTAATGGTGGATATCTCCTTTTTCAGCTTTTTCCCACTAAATGAGAGGAATCTTACGGTTATGTGGTTTTTCTCAGATTGTGCGTTGATGCTTGAATGCCACGGCCGGTATACCAAAGCCCCGGTCCCATGTACCAGTTTTATCAGAGGAAAGTCACGGTCGAAGGCATTAGGCCACTGTTGGCTCTTTTTAGTGACTCTTGGCTTTGTGGTGATAGTCTGATACGTGCCACAACCATGATGGCACAAATGTGTGTCTGAGTAGCACTTGGTGAAACTTCCAAGGAAGTTGAATAAGGTGTCAATCCCACAGTGGGAGATTTGTTATGTACAAAATGTTCATTTGTAATTAGCTTTGTTGATTTGGACACTTAACGAATGACTCGTGTAAGACGACGTTTTGTAACCTTGTCCTGTGGTGCTGTCGTCGGGGAGGAGGTAACGGGTTGGGATCTTTCCGTCCAGTTGCACTAAACTTGTGCTGTAGACACGTTTTCTCCATCTCTCTTACTTCCCGACACAGATGAGTTCTGACAGGCCTGTGTCAAGCTGCCGGTGTGTGTTAGTAACCTTCAGGAATACTTTTCACTTGGGATTCCCCAACTCGGCAGTAGGAGCTGTGCGGTGCTTCTGACATGGTCTGAAGACGGACACTTTAATTCAGATGTCAAAATGAATCAAATCCGACTCATCTAGGCTTTAAAAAATAAAAAAACAACCTGTGATGTGGATTTTAGGAGCTTGAGCTTTTACTCCGCTACACTTTTGGACTCCTAACAAGGGACCGATAGTTGAGTATGTCTTGTCAGAACTGGGCATTGTGCAATGTTGAACAATAATTAACTGAATGAGATACTTGACTTCATGTTTGCTATGAAGGTAATTCAACATCAATGTGAACAAAAAACCAACAGAATTCCAGTCCAATAAAGAAAGAATCTTTTTTCATTCAAATGTGTGACTCTTCTGTGTGCTATGCCTGTTGTATTTGGGGCAGGTAGGGTGGAGGAAAGGGCTGTTTGAACTGGTCTGTGATACGGCACGTATGCTCATGTTCAAACAAGAGACCGGACGGCAGTTGGCACTTGTCTAGGTAAAACAGGTATGAGGTGGATCCTCTGGGAAGCCAGAGCTTAACATGGGCTGTCCTTGGCTTCGGTTTTCTATGATGAAATCTCCTCCAAGCCGCCGCAATACCTAATGCTGTACCCCGTAAGACCTGGTGGTGGTGCTGTGCTGTGCAGTTGGCCTTTCCTCCCTAGAGATGCAAACGCTTATCATTGTTGCCACAAGGTGTTGCGAGGTTTAAAAGGCCATACAAATCAAATCGAGCACAGTTACCTGATTATTGACCATTTACATCCTCTAACATGTTACCTTTCTTTAGGTGTAGGGTTCACAGTGGCTAATAACTGACAGTATTCAATAAGGAGATTTGCGGTCATAAGATATGGTGTGTATCTCATTTTAGAACAACCTGAGGTACATGACCTAATTCGTTAATGCCTCACAGGAACACACACATTTTAAAAATATACTTTAATACAACAGCTGCATATAAATATTAAAATATACATCATACAGGTGTACAGTACTCACACAAAACAAAAATTATTGAGCTATTTGTACGGCACTTGTAGTAAAAAGAAGAAAAAAAAGGTTACTTACTGACAAGAGTTTTACATAAAGATGTGTGTTAATGAACAGGTCCAAAGTATTACAGTAGTATTGCGATTACTGGGTTACTGAAAGAGAGAGAAGTAGGGATTGCTGTACAGTATATGACACGGCGTTGTGGAATGTCTGCTATTCTCTTGGTCTTTCTTTCCTCCAGTCTTTCAACGAGCCTCCAGACTAAAGGGCCAGCAGGGATGTGATTATTCTGCCTTCTTCCTTTCCTCGGGATGTCATGTTTCTTTGGGATACCCAACTACCCAGTCATATCTCATGGGAGATCCCCTGTTCCCTTTGAGCTTGACTCTCTTTATCGATCGCAACAGAAACGACTGACTTGGTTTTGGTTAAAGCCACAAGGTGCGCCGGCCAGTCAGCCCTCCCAGATCAGAGATAAAGGTCACGGGGCGTCAAGAGGCCGGCAGCCATTCGACTGGAGCCGTCAGACTGTGAGCAGGGGGGTGTGTGTTTGTGTGTATATGAAGGATTTGGATAAGCTACTCCGA